>VMDO01006245.1:14977-102721 GCA_007922755.1 Pedetes capensis | reverse complement strand
TTTTCTCCATTTAATGTGAAGTTGCGTGCTGACCCAGTCGTAAGGATTTTTGTTTTGTTGATGTTTAGTCGTAACCCATATTGAAGGCTATGATCTTTGATCTTCATCAGTAAATGTTTTAAATCCTCTTCATTTTCAGCAAGCAAAGTGGTGTCATCTGCATAACGCAGGTTGTTAATGAGTCTTCCTCCAATCTTGGTGCCACGTTCTTCCTCATAATTCCAGCTTCTGGGATTATTTGCTCAGCGTATAAATTGAAGAGATAGGGTGAGAGTATACAGCCCTGATGCACACCTTTCTCAACTTTAAAGCACTCAGTGTTTCCTTGTTCTATTGGAACAGCTGCCTCCTGGTTCATGTACAGATTCCTCATGAGCACAATTAGGTGTTCTGGTATTCCCATTTTCCGAAGTGTTATCCATAATTTGTTGTGATCCACACAATCAAATGCTTTTGCGTAGTCAATAAAACATAGATAGACATCTTTCTGATATTCTCTACAGTTAGATGATGCAGGAGATACGTGAGATTCCTCAATTATTGTTGTTCTTCACAGGTCCAGTGGTATAACTTCATAGAGCTGTTCAGTGGATAACACACTGATTGAGCCGGGATATAGCACAGTCTTTCAGATTCTTTCATAGTAGAGGGACATAAAAATAAAATTAATATTATAATATTAATATAAGATGTTTTAGAAATTAAATACAGAAATGGTACTATTATTATTTTTGAAATACTATTTTGAAGTACTATTATTGTATTTTGAAATAATTTAAAGTGAAGGAAAAAGAATAAGGTGGCAGTTTAAAGCCTTTGACAAGGAGAGGAACTGAGGCAGAGGGATGATTGTAGTTAGTGTGGAAGCCAATAAACCCCTAAGATCAGGGGTGCCTCCTGCTCCCATTGGCCGGTTCCCACAGGTGTGCCGAATGCCATCATTCAGAGGTGTGACGTGGTGGACCCTGAGTGATGCAATGGTGACCTCTGCCTCACGTACAAATCACTTTGGACGAACAAATCGCCTTCCCCGAGCCCCTGGGACTGGAGGAGGCAGATGCAGAGGAAGGAGAGACTTGCCCCTGGGCGAAAGAGGGCGGGGCTTCTTGGCAGAGGCCAGGGGCTGCTCAGCATCCCCATGGCCATGCAGCCCCGCCGACGTCTTGGATCAGCTGTGTGTGTGGCTCTGAGAGGAAGTGAGGGACACAGAGTGATTACCAGGGAATGAAGGATGCCTCTGTGTTCAAGCATCTATCGGAAGGAAGACAAAAGGAGCTTACAATCAGCCCTTAGCTCCTGTGTGTGGAAGAGGCGGTCACCTGTCACGGGAGATGGAGCGGTGCAGAAGGGGAAGTTTGTACCAGCGCAGAATGCAAACCCGGGTGGACAGCGCATTGGGGCTGGCCCTGAACTTCAGGATGTGTTTATATTAGGCAACCGAGAACACACTTTCTCATAAAAATAAAATAAAGCTTAAGTGGCACAGGAGTCTCCTTAGATTTAAAACGGTTCCTGTAAAGTAGCATTTTGATGATTTAAATGGAAATGAATCAGAACACAGAGATTAAATTTCCTTGAAGAACTCATTGGCTTTTGTATATTTTTTATTAAATTTTCATTTCCAATATCCTGAAGTAGGCCCCAGAAAAAGTTAAAAAGGGAGGAAGGAAAACAAAAACATGCATTCAGCTATGAGCATGATGCTGTTTTATAATATTTTCAGTAAACAAGAGAAATTGAAAAAAAAATTAAGCTGGTGTGAATGCTTGCTCTGCAATATATACAGGGGGCTTTGTCTTTAAACATGAGATGGATTTGGACTAAAACAGCCAAAATGTGGCTTAAATATGAAATTTCATGTATAAAAATTTAAAAAACCTAAATGGCTTTCTTATGCAAGAAACAGACTTTCAAGAGATTCCTTTATATGTTGTTGGGTTTGTTGTTAGGCGCTGTTAAATTGGGTCTGACTCATAGCAACTCTTGTAGGGTTTTCAATGGTTGATTGTTTGGGGATTGCTTTGGGAGTGGATTGCCAAGTCCTTCTCCCATCCCTTATATAAGAGGATGTTTATATACCACCTGCATAGCAGGTTGAGATAGGATTTTAATTTGAAATCAGGTTTTAAGTGGTAGAATGCATATGTATATGTGCAGAAGTAATGCTTATTAGAAGAATTCTTCTAATGAAATAATAATCAAAGGGCAATAAAAAAGGTATGTGAAAGGAGACCGGAATGTATTAGAGTTATCAGTGTAAACAAAATATTAACTTGCTTAAGGAGTACTGTGGCTTATTTTATCCTCCCAGTGACCATGGTTTTATTACAGTTAATGCTGCTATGTTACAGAAGTGGAAATCTAGGTTTCTGGAAGTAAAACAATTGGCCCAAAATGTCTGTACTTAGCAAGGGGTACGTGGTCTCAGGTCACCTGCCGCCACACCCACCCACCCATCTCTCTTCCTGCAGCTCCTCCATTTGGGCAGAGGGCAAGTGCTGGTAGTTTCTTCAGAAAGAGGATATAGGAGGCCAATTATTGAGCACTCCATGTATTAAAATAACTTTTATTTGTCCTACCATTTGTGATTAGTTTGCCTGGGTATAGAATTTAGGGCTGGAAATAAATCTTCTAAATACTGAAACTACTGTTTGCAGCTTTTTAGCTTCTCTAATGACACCACCAACAGCAAATGAGACTCAGAGAATTCCAAGCCCACTCTGATTTCTGATTCTCCTTGTGTGACTTTTTATTTTATCCTCTCTGGAAATTTTTGGTATTTTACCCCAATGCTACCACAGTTTCACTGCAATTTATAAAATTGTGGATCCCCTTGTATCCTTTGTGCTCTGCCCTTTGTAGTTTTTTTACCATGAAAATCCATGCCATTCACTTCTTAAAAACATTTAATTATTTTGTTGATCATTTTCTTCTCTCATTTTTCCTGTTGTATGTATTTGGAAGCTTGATCTTTTTTGGGGTAATGGATTTCTTGAACTCTAATAGTTTCATCTTTTGGTCTCCTGTTTTCTATCACTTATTCTTTCTTTTTTTTCCTATTTTGTGGAAATTATTTTTCTGAAAAAATTTGTTTTTCTTTTCACTAATTTCATGTAAAATGTAAATTTTGTAAGAACTATTTTTGTATTTCTTCACTGTTCCTTTTTAATAGCATTCTGTTCTTGTTTCCTGGTTGCTGCCACTTTTAGAATCTTCCTGAAGATTTGAATAATAGCTGTTTAAGGGAAGGTTTCTTATACTTGTACAGTCTCGAATTCTTCCAAGGTGTTTAACTTGTTTTCTTGCTTGTGTTAGTATCTATCTTTAAGCAGTGGCTCTCCTGTAATATTCATTAAACTTTGTTATTACTATTGTCATTATTACTTTAATAACTTTTAAAATGAAGATCCAATTGGACATTATGATCTCATGGATGGAGCATGTTCACCCTGAGAACCATACATTTTGAATCTCAGATTTTTTGTCAAGATTCCAGCGGGGATGATAAAGGCCTGACTGCTCATTTTTAAGGCTGGGGATAAACAACCAGTATGCGCTTGTTGTTATTGTTGTTGTTGTTGTTGTTGTTATTGTTGTTGTTAGGTGCCATTGAGTCAAGTCCAACTTATAGCCACCCTATGTATAGCAGATAGAAACACTTCCTGATTCTGTGCCAGGCACTCGATCTTATTTATATTTAAGCCCATTGTTGCAGACACTGTGTCACTCCACCTGGTGGAGGGTTTTCCTTTTTTTTGTTGACCTGCCATTCTCCCAAACATGAAGTCCTTCTCTAGGGATTGGTCCCTCCTGACTACATGTCCAAAATATGTAAGACACAGTCTAAGTATCCTTGCTTCCAAGGAGCACTCTGGTTGCACTTCTTCTAGGACAGATCTGTTGGTTCTTGTGGTAGTCCATGGTATATTCAATAGACATCTCCAGCACCATAATTCAAAAGCATCAATTCTTCTCCTGCCTCTTTTGTTCAGTGTCTAGCTTTCACAACCATATGATGCGACTGAAAACACCATGGCATGAGTCAGGTGCACCATCGTCTTCAATGTGACATCTTTACTTTTCAGTACTCTAGAGATCTTTCGCCACAGCTTTTCACAGAGCAATGCATCTTTCAGGCTCAACCCTGCTTAGCTTCTGAGATCTGACAGGATTGGATGCCACATTGCTGTGGCTGTAGGCTATAGGCTTCTTATTTAGTAGCAAAGCACTCATACAGATTACTACTTTACATAGTAATTATTGGTTTACGCACTAGTTACCCACTAATCTTTGAGCTTTTTAGACCAGTGATCACATTCTGTTCACGTTTTTATTTCTATCGCTATGAATGAGTTCACTTATTGGTGAACCAACTGGTCAACCAATTAGCGAAATGCATAACTTGTCTCTACCTACTTCAGTACTTTCCCACAGGAACTGGGTGATCTTTTGCAAAGATCTTAGGCTTCCCTCTGCTACAGCAATCTCCCAGAGAGAGGCACAGTACAGCATTTCTGAAAAGGGGAATAACTTAAAACCCTACATTTTAAGAACATTATGGAGTGAGTTATGATAATCTTTTCCCAGTTGCCTAAGTCTAGGAAAGCCCACAGGACTCAGCTTGCAGGGTCTAGTTCATTGTTGCTGGTGAAACCTAAGTTGGATAAACAGCAAAACGATTACAGGTGCCCTCTCTTATACGCAGTTTCTCTTTCCATGGTTTTGATTACCTCAAGTCAACTAGAGTTTGAAAATGCCAAACAAACAATTCTAGAAATAAATAGTTCGTAATATTAAAATAACTTTTTTTATAGCATAATATAATAACTTCCCTATTTTATTATTATTGTTGTTGTTAGGTGCCGTTGAGTCGTGTCTGACTCATAGTGACCCTCATAGAGTTTTCAATGGCAGATTATTTCAGGATTGCCTTGGGAGTGGGTTGCCACATCCTTCTCCAATTTTTGCAGTGCTGGGAATTGAACTTGGGACCTCAGAGACTGCAGAGCGGTGCTCTACCAACTGAGCTAAATCCCAGCCCGGCAAGCACTAAAGCAATCCCTAATTCCTTTGGTTGTCAAAGGCACTTATAGGGAAAAAAAAAAAAGGTGAGCTACTTACCAACCAGAAAGCCCTACACTTAGCAAAACAAAACAAAACAAAATCAAACAAAAAAATCTAGTCGTTTAACTACTCAACGTAGGTGTTCAAACATATCCCACGCAGAAGGTGCTGTATATCTATGTGGTAAAACACACAAAACAAAAGATATTAGACAGCGGGGTTAATTCTAGTGCCTTGGGAGGCAGAGGCAGGAGGATCGCAGATTCAAGGCCAGAGGCAGCCTGTAACTTAGTGAGACCCTGTCTCAAGGTAAGAAGTAGAAAAGGGGCTGGAATGCATCTCAGTGACAGAGCACTTGTCTAGGATGTGTGAGTCCCGTGTTCAACTGCCAAATACCACGAAAAAAATTAAATGTGGTCTTGTTATCATCACCCGAGACACAGATGGAGCCCGATTTGGCTGTCAGCTCCTTGAAGGCAGGGAAGCTGTCTGCATTGCTCATTGTTCTCTTCCCAGCACGCAGCACAATGAACATCATTTGGTTACCGCCTTGAAATGATTAGATGGATCAGTAAAACCTTATGGCTGCCCTGGACAAGGTAATTTTGGAGATGCAAAACCTTTTTTGTGATGAATTGTTCTTCTCTGAGAATCTCAAATGAGTTGAGGCCCCATGAAGAAGGCATCAAGTTGGACAGGGAATTATGCAGATTTTGTTGTTGTTGTTCTTAGGTGCCGTGGAGTCGGTATCTGACTCATAGCGACCCTCATAGGGATTTCAGTGGCTGACTGTTTTGGGATTGCCTTGGGAGTGGATTGCCAGGTCCTTCTCCCATTTTTGCAGTGCTGGGAATTGAACTTGGGACCTCAGAGACTGCAGCGCAGCACTCTACCATCTGAGCTAAATCCCAGCCCACCAGAATTTAAGTCTTAAAAGCTCAAGGCAAAATGCTTACTCAGTTGTTGTTAGGTGCCATACAGTTGGGTCCGACTCATAGCAACCCTATGCACAGCAGAATGAAACACCACACATGTGCCAGGCGCATGATCATTTTTGTGTTTAAGCCCTTTGTTGCAGCCACTGTGTCAGTCCATTTAGTTGAGGGTTTTCCTTTTTATGGTTAACATCATGTCCTTCTCCAGGGATTGGTCCCTCCTGACAACATGTCCCAAATCTGTAAGACACAGTCTAGCCATCCTTGCTTCCAAGGAGCACTCTGGTTGCACTTCTTCTAGGATGGATGTGTTGGTTCTTTTGGCAGTCCATGGTATATTCAATATTTGTCTCCAGCACCATAATTCAAAAGCCTCCACTCTTCTCCTATCTCCCTTATTCAACACCCAGCTTTCCTAAGCATATAACGCAAATGAAAACACCATGACATGAGTCAGGCACACCTTCATCTTCAATGTGACGTCTTTTCAACACTTTAAAGAGGTCTTTTGCAACAGCTTTTCCCAATCCATTGTGTCTTTTGGTTTCTTCTCTGCTGCTTCCACGGGTGTTGACTGTAGAACCAAGAAAAGCAAAATGTTGGACAACCTCAATCTTTTCTCCATTTATCATGAAGCTGCGTACTGACCCAGTTGTAAGGATTTTTGTTTTCTTGATGTTGAGGCACAATCCATACTGAGGGCTGTGTTCTTTGATCTTCATCAGTAAATGTTCCAAAGCCTCCTCACTTTCAGCAAGCAGAGCTGTGTCATCACTCAGCGTAAATAGTTACTAGAGTCTTTCTTGCTCTTTCTGTCTCTCTCATAATAATATTTCTTTAGCCAGAAAAGAGATGAATTATATGGCATAAGCCTTTTGTGGTATTATTATTGTATACTTGGACACATATTTGAGTTGTTTATTCTACATTCCCCGGGGCCAGAACCTTTCATTTGGATATTATCTTCTTATCCTCAGGTGTGGGACTGGGGCTTAGCTCAGTTAGTAGAGTGCTTCTCTGTGCTCTCTGAGGCTCTGAGAAAAATGGGAGAAGGACGCGGCAACCCACTCTCAAAACAGTCAGCCATATAAAACCCTATAAATAGCAGAGAAGCACTGACATAGTGTCAGGCATGGCACAGTGTCAGGGAGGGTTTCATTTTGTCATACGTAGGGTTGCTATGAGTTGGACCTGACTCTACAGCACCTAACAACAACAACAGCAGCAGCAGCAGCAGCAGCAACAACATCCTCAGGTGCATCCATCCTTATGGGCCAGCAGAATGTTTGGACACTGCATAATAAGTGACCAAATTCCATTCACCAGCACATGTTCCCTAGTCTAACACAGTGAAGGCAAAAGGCGTTCAGCTTCCCATGAAAGGCTCCAACAGGGAGTCATGGTGTGTCCCCAGGGTAGCAGCGAGAATCGGAAGCTGTCGATTATCACCTGAGCTCTGCTCTGGCCTTCCCATGCCTTCACGTGATGTAATTTGTAATTCGATGGCCATGTTTCAATTACCTGTATTCTACCATGACCCAGCTTTAGGAGGTGTGGAGTGAGGAGTAATTAGATGCAAAGGAAGTTGCCGAATGGGCCTTGGAAATAGGAGTTCCAGTTATTTTTTAACAACTCGTTCACCGATTCTCTGGTGAGAGTATTCTTTAGGATTATGAGAATCTCATTGGCCTCAGGCAAGAAAACACAGACAGTTGATGAAGGGGATCAGAGACTCTCTCACTCTGGAGTGTGACCACAGCCTCTGGGCTTTACGGTGCTTAAACGTAGGGGCAGGGCTTCCTGCTTGTCTGAGCGCAGAAAGCACCTCATTTGATAAAATAAAAATGTGGTTCTCGTTTGAATGAGCGTTCTTGGTATGGTATAGTCATGTGTCCCATGGAAAAGGCACAAAATGACCATTAAGTCACGATGCCACCTACTCCATGATAGAGAAAAGGAATTAGTCCTGCAGACCTTTTGTGTCTCAGTTTAGACAGCAGCCAGGAGTGGCTTTTATGCCTAAGGAATGCCAATTATTTTGAGCACTCTGAACAAGAAGAAGTTCCATTTAAAAAGAGGAATAATAGCTATTCAACGCAGAAGATTGGCACCTGCATTCGTTATTCTTAGCAACAATACGTATGCTATTTGAAACGTGTATTTGATTCCTGTTGAAGAAATTTGAAATACTTTCCATACCTCTTTATATTTGTGTTTGCTGCCCTAGTAAATTTGCCTGGTTATTTAGAGGTACTATTTTGTAGATGGCCAAGTGGAGGGATTGAGGAAGCCATCCACATCATACTATACCTCAGAAGTCATGGCATGCATAGGAAATGTAATCCGAGCTACTTGATTCCCAAATGAGTGTTCATATGAATAAATAAAACACAAGAACAGAGGTTCCCTCTTGTCAGCCTCAATTGTTGTTGTTGTTGTTAGGTGCTGTCGAGTCGGTATCTGATTCATAGCGACCCTCATAGGGTTTTCAATGGCTGACTGTTTTGGGATTGCCTTGGGAGTGGATTGCCAGGCCCTTCTCCCAATGTCAGCATAAATAGGAGTGTTTTTCTCTTAGTTATCAAGGGATGGATGTGTTAGTAGCAAATCAGGGTTCCTATGAACAGATGACCCACAGTGTTTAGACAGGATGGGCTGGGTGCCTTCTTTCCTTTCGGATTTTCTCTCCTCCCTGTATATCTGCGGGGTGTTCTGTGATGTCCTAGCTCGCCTGGGGTGGTAGGGTGCACCTGGTCACCATGGTGTGGTGACAAAGCCTCATCGTGGTTCTTTCTGACTTCTGGCGTGGGAGGTGCTCCGTGCACCTGTGAGCTTGCAGGTAGAAATCAACCACATCACCCTCTTCCCAGATTTTTCTCCAGTGCCGGTTTTTCCTTGTTTCTGTCATCAATCAAGAAGAAAACCATGACACAGTTTGTTTCCTAGGACCCTGTTCCCTGAGATTAAATACATCCCTTAATCCTGCTGGGAAGCCCCCTCGCTCCGCTTTCTCCTCTAGTCAATAATTCCTTTGATTGGTTACAGTGTGACTACACTGTTCCAGCCCTGTCCACAGCCGAGCCCAGCTGCTCACGTTGGCTATTGATTCCATATGTTAGCTCAGAATTGTATAATAGTCTCTCCCTAATAGTTGCCTTTGGCTTTTCCTCTCCCTGCTCGGTAAAGCACCCTCTGCCCCTGCCTCATGCCACTAACCAGAAACGAGTCCTAATTATATCAGCCATTCATCACCAAAAAGCTCCAATAGCTGTCACGTGGTTGAACAGCCAACTGTGGTTTTGGTTGATGCTGTTTCCTGCTGGCGCATGGGAAACTCTTTAAGACGCCCGTGCTGCATTTGTTGGTAGGGATGAAATGTCCCTGTGGAAGGTTTAGTGACCTTCTGTAACTCCAAGCAAATCTCCTTGTTGAATTATTGTTGTTGTTGTTGTTAGGTGCCGTCGAGTTGAGTCCAACTCATAAATCCCAGCCCCTCATGCTAAGTAGAATATTTACCCCAAGTCTGTGGGTGAAATGGGTACCGCTAGAAATACCACTGTGTTTCCCTTGTGGCTGCAGAGACCTCTCCCATGCTCTTCTCCCCTTCCCTGCACAGGTCACACGGACTCTAACCTTGAGCGCAAGACTCCCCACATTGTCTCTTGAGAGTCACCATTGTACCTAAGTTGGCCAAGGAAATCTCTGGTCCACCCAGTCGTTTAACTGACAATCTCTGAGCATCCTAGGCAAACCCCTCCATCTATCTTTGCTCTTTTAAATTTTGTGCTCAAAATATTCACTACTGCTCCCTATTTAAAAACAAAAACTATCCTAATTGCCAAAAAGGGATACTTCCCGACCTTTGACATTAATCCTCATAGGAATATTGACCACACCCAACGTGCTGACCACCTACCATCTGGTGGACAGGAGTCCATGAGCTCCTGGCAGGTGCCTGGAACTCACGTAAGTTCTGAGCTGTGTTTGTGCCCCTAAATTCTCAAAGGGGGGTGGGGGTGGTGCAGCAGAAATACACATTGCTCCACATTTTGTTACCGAAGCACATTCTATAAAGAATACCGACGGCAATAGTTGTAGGGCTGCGTTTTCAAGGCCGGAGCATGCCTCAGAATTAGGATATGTTCGGTATCCACCTGCTTTTCAAGTTGTGGAGCTAGAGCTCTGTCCACGAAGAAGTCTGACGGTTCGTTGAGAAGCAAGGCTGTTGTTGACGGGGCCGACGTACACGCTAGGCAGCTGGCTGCAGGCAAGCCAAATGTGTCTGGCTTCTAGAGGCAGAAGATAATCAAAGGCCTCTCATAAGATTTTCTGGAAAATAAAGCAAAACGTTGGGATACATTTTCTTAAATATATATTCAGCTTAAAACATACTGATCTGGGCTTTCCTAATCCATTATCCTCACTTCCAAAATACAGTTTGATTTTCTTTTTTTACAGGTTTCTTTTCGTAAGATAATTAAGAACCCTGCCTTTTCAATTTCAGGGAAATTTGAATTAAGCATTTTATGAGGCCGCGTGGGTACATTTTGAATCTACTAAAGGCGGAAATTGAACATTAAGCGTTAACGCCCCCCTCTTGCTCCACCATACCTTCCAAAGGCCCACATACCGAGAGGGCTTGTGATCAGGTGCCAACTTTCTGCACCGCTTTGCATAGCCAGCTTACATTTAGGGCTCCTATTAACTTGAAAGAGAGTTCCAGGTGCATTCAAGTTCTGCTGAAGAAATGGAAATTTGGAAGCTTTATTTATTAGCTGAGGCCATTTTCAAGTCACGTGAATAAGAGATGGAGAAAACTCACTGGAGTTGATTTTTTTTCCTCTTTTTCTATAACTACATTTTTACGGTTGATGTAAAACTGAAGGTAAATATAGGCGCCCAGACATAGATAGGTGTAGGGACTGTTCCCTTTCGTGTGACAAGAAAGCCTCCCATTTCTCCAACACAGACTTCAACAAAACTTTAAAAATAAGTGTTAACAGACGTGTAAGACTTCAGCTAACTGACTCCCAGGTCACAGAAATCCTTTGACATTAAGAAATTGGCAACCATTCCAACAAGTAAGGTGGAGGATTTGTTGGAATTGTGGGGGAGTGACTCACGGAGCATGAGGATGGAAGGTGGAACCAGAATCCGGGACGTCAAGGGCACTACACAGCTTCCACCTCTCTGCTCCCTACAGGTGTCTGGTACCTTTGTCTTTCTCCACAGGGAATTTTTTCTTGCCTGTCTTCGCATGCCGTGTCGATATGGCTGCTGTGGCATCTATTTACCAGGGCTCTTGGCTCAAGGGGGCAGAGGGACCTGTACCATTTGTTTGTCTCCAATCCAATCTTTTATGTCTGGCAGATGCAACTTTGATTGGTCAAGTTCAAGGTTCAAGTGAGGAGTGTGGGGTGATGGGAGAGCTGCTGTTCCCCCCACCTGCCCCTCTTCCCTTAGTTCCTCCCTTCCCCTGTCTCTCCTTGTCGATACCTACACCATAAGACCACCCGAGCCACAGGAATGTGCTCTTGCCTGCTGGCTGCAGGAACTGAGGCCCCTGCTCTCTTCAGAAGGCAAACCCTGAGGTCCCAGTCCCACAGGACTTTCTCCTTTCTCCTTGGTTCCTGTGTCCCTGTGCTCCAGTGTCTTTGGATTTCCAGCCTGTTATTCTCATTTCTTCCAACTCCCGGTGCTCTGATCTCTCCCTTCTTCTTGCCAAGGGAAATGGTTCTGTGGTATGTGCTACCCAATGATTCCCAAACCTGAGCCTGCTCCAGTACTGGGGTGGGGGGCAGGTAAGACCCAGATTGCTAGGAGCCTCACCCCTAGCTTTGTTCACTACATAGATCTGGAGTAGGACTGGATGTTTTCCTTTCTAACAAATACCCGGTTGATTTGTCTCCCTGCTCCCATCTGTAAGCTGAAGCCCTAGTCCCTAAAGAGCTTGTATTTGGACACAGGGTCTTTAAAGTTGTTATTGTCATTGTTATTAGGCGCCACAGAGTCAGATCTGACTCATAGTGACCCTGTGTGCAGCAGAACAAAACCCTCCCCGACACTGTGCCATGCCCAGCACTGTGTCAGTGCTTCTCTGCTGTTCATAGGGTTTTCAGTGGCTGACTGTTCCTAGATTGTATCAGGAGTGGGCTGCCAGGTCTTTCTCCCATTGTCCATTTTTGGGATGCTAGAGCCTCGGAGGGGCTGGGATTTAGCTCAGTGGGTAGAGCGCTGCGCTGCAGTCTCTGAGGACCCGAGTTCAATTCCCAGCACCACAAAAATGGGAGAAGGGCCTGGCAATCCACTCCCAAGGCAATCCCGAAACAGTCAGCCATTGAAAACCCTATGAGGGTCGCTATGAGTCGGATAACAACAACAACAACAAAGCCTCGGAGAGTGCAGGGTAGCACTCAACCAATGGAGCTAAACCCCAGCCCAGTTAAGGTTAAATGAGCTCTCAAGGGTGAAACTCTACAGCAATCTGACTGGTGTCCTTATAAGAAGAGGAGATGAAGACACAGGGGTGCATAGAGGGAGGCGGCGAGCTCACACAGAGGGGTCGGCAGCCAGGGAGAGGCGTCGGCAGCTAGGGAGAGGCCTCAGGGGCGACCAGCCCTGCCCATGCCTTCATCTGGGACCTCTGGTCTCCAGAGTTGGGAAGAAGAAGCTTCTGCCGCCTGAGCCCCAATTTGTGGGGCTGTGCTGCAGTGGCCACAGCCAC
Source organism: Pedetes capensis (assembly GCA_007922755.1). NCBI lineage: Eukaryota > Metazoa > Chordata > Mammalia > Rodentia > Pedetidae > Pedetes > Pedetes capensis. The sequence goes on along the minus strand of VMDO01006245.1, from coordinate 89,998 downwards.
CCAGCATGGCAGGAGAGGCCGGTTCTGCTGGTCTGGGGACCCCATCATCAACAACAAGCAGGGGTTGAGAGACTGCAGTATTAAAGTCAGCAAATTGAGGAGCAGCAATGAGACATGCGTCCAGTCCTCGAACAAGCTGGCCAGAGAGGAGGACCAGAGCTGCGGGGAGGAGGGGATGAACACGAGCGGTGCACAGTGGCGTGCATGTATGGGAATGCCATGACAACTCGTTAGGTTTTACACAGCAAATCATGACGAGGCCATTCTCTCGCTTCGGAGAAGCCCATGTCCAGGTCTTGGGTGTGTACTTTATTCTTTTCTTAAGCATCTCTTTCTTTCCTCTCTTAATGTCCATGCTTAAATCTAAAGGATTTTCCGTCCCCATACTTAATTTCAAAAATGAAAAATAAAATAAAATAAAATAAAATAAAATAAAAAATTGCTAATAAAGTTGAGCAGGTTTTTTATTTTATTTTATTTTATTTATTTTTGTGCTGGGGATCAACGCTAGGGCCTCATGCTTGCTGGACAAGCGCTCAACCACTGAGGAAAAATGTGGCATCAGGATTGGAGGAAGATTCATTAACAACTTGAGGTATGCAGATGACACAACTCTGCTTGCTGAAAGTGAAGAGGATTTGAAACATTGACTGATAAAGATCAAAGAACATAGCCTTCAGTATGGATTGTGCCTCAACATCAAGAAAACAAAAATTCTTACAACTTACAAATTCTAAGCAACTTCATGATAAGTGGAGGAAAAATTGAGGTTAAGATTTTGCTTTAGTTGGTTCTAGAATCAACACTGATGGACCCAGCAGTCAAGAAAGCAAAAGGCACAGTGCATTGAGAAAATCTGTTGCAAAAGACCTCTTTAAAGTGTTGAAAAATAAAGATGCTACATTGAAGATGAAGGTGCGCCTGACTCATTCCAGGGTATTTTCAGTCCCATCATATTGTTGTGAAAGCTGGACATTGAATAAGGGAGACAGGAGAAGAATTGATGCTTTTGAATTATGGTGCTGGAAACAAATAATGAATATACCATGGACTGCCAAAAGAACCAACAGATCCATCCTAGAAGAAGTGCAACCAGAGTGCTCCTTAGAAGCAAGAATGGCCAGACTGCATCTTGTGTATTTTGGACATTGTCAGGAGGGACTGATCCTTGGAGAAGGACATCATGTTTGGGAGAGTGGTGGGCCAGTGAAAACAAAAGAAGACCCTCAATTAGATGGATTGACATGGTGGCTTCAACAATGGGCTTAAGTATAAAAAAGATCGTGTGCCTGCACAGAGATAGGGAGTGGTTCCTTCTGTTGTGCAAAGGGTCACTATGAATCGGACTTGACTAGACAGCACCTAACAATGACAACAATAAAGAAAGAGCTGTCTTCTGGTGTTGAGAATGTACATGGGTGGACTGTTCCTTTTACTGTTTGGGCCTCATGCTTCTATTAGATCAATGCTTTGGGGTTTACTTTTTTATTTTTCTCTAGGCAACAAATGAGGACCATCATATTAGAGCTGTCTTGAGGATTCCAGTAGGTGATACATATGTAAATTTTAAAGTGCTATAAAAGGGGTATTCGCCATTAGAGCTTGTTTTCATGTGTTTAGAGCACCTGGTTTTTAGTGTGTGGGTCCCATGAATCCTCCCCCTGGTGGGAGTCCATCTTTCTGTACCCGCAAGTTGCTCTACCTTAGAGGAATGTGTGACATCGCATAAACATTTCCTGGAGTTGCTATAGCCCTGGGCTCCTACCTTTTCTACCTCTCCATCCATCCCTCTCGTCCTGTGAAGACTTGGTCTTCCTTGAGTTGCCAAGTTCCTCGGCCCTGCTTTTATCATCTGTTGCTGGGCTATTGCTCCATTTGCTTTCTTGAGCGCCACCCACACAGCAGCCAGAAGGATCTTAGAATACTCGGGAGATCCTTCTCTCTGCTCAGCCCTTCTGGGAGCTTGTCATTGCTGTTAGACCTAGAAGATCTGGTGTAATTTGGGTCATAGTGGCGTCTCCAAACTCATCTGCTCCCCCTTCCCCTTCCTGCTCCTCATGATTCTTCTGTTGCTGGGGCATATGTAGCCCCCTCCTCGCTCAGCTGTTCTCCGGCATGGAAAACTCTCTTCCCAGCTGTGCCAAATTTGACTCATTTTCCACCTTTGGGACTCAGTTCTGCCATGGCTTCCTCACGCGCTTCCTGTCATATCGCCGTGTTCATTTCCTTTATGGCCCGGTGCAATCTGTTTTTATTTGTTTCCCCCATGTACTTAGTTACTTTCAGCTCCCCTGCTGCACTCCGAGCTCCCGTGAAAGCCGCCCGTGGGCTGGCTGGTGAGCTCTGTCACGGCACGTGGCTGTCGCTCAGCACATGTGGACGGGGTGAAGGAAGGACGTGGACTCCTTCAGGACGTCGCCTCTGGTTGGCCGTCTACACACACTCCTTGCTTCTCTTCTGTTTTCTTCTCTTATTATCAAAACCAGCCCAGTGTGGCCTAATTTACCTCCCCCTCTTCTTTCCTAAGTACTGCTTCCATTGTATTCCTTTCTGTACAAAGAGCCTCCTGAAATCTCTTTCTCTTTTAACTGTACGTCAGGTCTAACCCACAGAGTTTTGGTGGGCGAGAATGGAGGTGAAGTCCTGATATTGAGGGGAATGACCCCTTGACCTCAGGCCAGCTCTGTGACCACAGCCTGAGTTTCTTTTTCCATGGAGGGTAAAGACTCCCTGACTAGCAGGGGTGGCGCACGCCTGTAATCCCAGCGGCTCGGGAGGCAGAGGCAGGGGGATTGCAAGTTCGAGACCAGAGGCCGTCTGTGTAACTTAGTGAAACCCTGTCTCAAAAGTAAAAAAATGGGCTGGGGTGCAGCTCAGTGGTCCAGCACCTACAGAGCATGCAAGTGCGAGGCCCTGGGTTCAATCCCTAGTACCACTAAAAACAACAACAACAACAACAACAATAACAACAACAACCACCTCCCTGACTAGAAAGATGGTTGAATGAGGGTGACTGCGTGAACGTCCCAGCTTGCTGCTCCAAGCGTCGGGCAAGTGCATGCCGGACATTGGTTCCATCCCTAGCGTACACAGGAGCTCAAGCTCAGGTCTTCTCATGTTCAGAGGTCTCCTCACACAGCTCCCCTGACACCATACACCAGCCTTTGGTGGTGCTGGGTCGTGTCCTCCCTTGGGCCCTGGCCCCAGAGCAGTGACAGCCTCGGAGCTTTTCCAAATCCTGCCCATCTTAACCCTCCAGCGTAACATCCTGTTGCCAGCCTGAAGCCTGCCTGCGCCCACCATAATCACAGAAAGGCAGCAGGGGTGGTGATCAGTGGGAGGAGGGGGAGGGCTGCAGAGGTGGGAGGGACCTCGAATCCCTTCCGTAATCTTCACAGCGGTGCCGTCCGGTGGGTGCTCCTTTCCCAGCTTCCAGATGGGAACACTGTGGCTCAGGAGATAGATTACTAAGTTCCAACAGGTTCTCTATCCCAGATTTCTGTAATAAATATGAGGAAATTCATTATCTGATCATGAATTCCTATGATTTAAAACACACAACCAAGCGCCTAGTCTAATACAGAGGCTGGGATTTAGCTTAGTTGATAGAGTGCTGCTCTGCAGTCTCTGAGGTCCCGAGTTCGATTCCCAGCACTGCAAAATGGGAGAAGGACGTGGCAACCCACTCCCAAGACAATCCCGAAACAGTCAGCCATTGAAAACCCTATGAGGGTCGCTATGAGTCGGATACCGACTCGACGGCACCTAACAACAACAACAAGTCTAATACAGAGCCCCAAATGCCATGAGCAAATGTCCAAGGCAGAGAGCAGTCTGGAGACAGGTTGGGGCAGCAGGCAGGGTGAGAAGGCAGGCACAGCACATGCCTGATGTGCACCTTGACTGCAGGTGAAGTGAGCAGGGAACAGGGACCAGGGCACAGGGGTCCGAGGTTAGATTTCCAGGTCAGTCAGGACAAAAATACGCACTTACCACTGCCGTCACTTGTCACTGCCGTTCGGCCTAGAAGATCTGGCGTAATTTGGGTTGTAATGGTGTCCCCAAACTCAGTCTAGTCCCCCTTCCTGCTCCTCGTGATTCTTCTGCTGCTGGAACATATGCAGCTCTGGGCCCCGACATGGCCCAGCCTAGAGGGGGCGCAGAGAGCACCGTGGGTCACCGATGTCCTGACGAGACATCCCTGCTCTGTTGGTGGGCGGGCTGTGGCTGTGACTCTGACAGTTACTGAGTGCATGATCAGTTTACGGGGAGAGATTTGGGCATGATGGCAGTATTGGAGGTTTCAGTCCATGGTCCATTGACTTTGTTGGTTCTGAGCTGGTGGGGAGGCAGCAGGGCCTCTCACCTCATGGCCAGGGAGACAACATGAAAGAAGAAAAGATGGGGTCCACCTGTCATCAAGGACATGCCCCTAAATGACGAGAAGACTCTCCATAAGGTTCTACTTCCTAATGTTTCCTCTACCTCCCAAGAGCACCAAGCTGGGGAGCAAGCTTCCAACACTTACCCCAAACATGGTATTACCAGGGAAACTGAGGCACTGGAAAAGCCTGGGAGAACCTGGAGGAACATAGTTGTTTGGTGAAGTGACTTAAGATTTGGATGCCCTACCCCAAGGCTAAGGGAAGAACAGACCAGAAAAAAGTTTAAGCAAGCTTTTCCGTAGAAGGAAGTCACACTGGATAAGCAGACGAGGCAGGAACCCTGAGAGATCAGGGCTTCCGTCTTTGTCCCCTAGTTTTGTTGAAGTCTGCCCAGCATGACGAGAGCCCTGGATGTGAAATTTAAGCTCCTCCTTTCCCAGAACCTATTGGTGTAGGAGACTGGCTTGGACAGCTGGGGGCCCAGGAGGTCACATCTCCTCCCAGAGCCAGAGAAATGACTCAGGTCCCCGCCTGCCATTCCAGTTCTCTCTTCCACCAGGTGCTGATGATAAGGGAGCGGTCCAGCCACATGTCCTCCTGGCCTGCCGATCTCTAACGTAGCTTCCGAACAGTAGCACCTGCTGAGTGCAGTTTTCAGGCTAGTGGACTGAATTCTCATTTTGGGTCTCTAAAATTTAGAGCTAGATGGGATCTCAGAAAGTAATACCACAACTTAAAAGTAAACTGCACCTTATCCTTTTATAAAGGTTCTAGTGCATTTAGGGACTTACAGACTTTCCTTCCCCTTGTCTTCGTTAACCTTCATTACATTACGGAACTGGGCAGATTGGGTTCTGGGGTAAAAGCAAAATCATGTATATAAAAATGTGGGCAATGCAGATGGGCACACTTTGGTTACATGCTTGTTGGATCTGATTCTGATAAGTACGATTCTTGCCACTGGAAATCTAACTATCAAAGAAGAAGGGTGATGAGTATACTGTTCCCAGAGGGCCCATCTTTTCTTTATTCATTTTTTAAAAATCTATGTTAAATAGCTTCTAGGTGGCAGGATCTATGCTAAATCCTCGATTCCTACCCTTAATTAAAACCAAGCATGCAAGGCTGAAGTCGGGTTCTAATTTCTCTTGAGGCCACACGAGAGCTCTTCCTCCAGTGGGAAGACCTTTACATTGTCAGTCTCCAATAATTGCAAGGGGCTGGGGTTTAGCTCAGTCAGGTAGAGTGCTGCTCTGCACTTTCTGAGGACCCGGGTGCAATCCCCAGCACTGCATCAATGGGAGGAGGATGTGGCAGTCCACTCCCTACCATAAAATCCTGAAACAATCAGTTACTGAAAACCCTATGAGGGTCACTATGAATCGAACCTGGCTCAGTGGCACCTGACAACAACAACAACAATAACTGTAAGGGACCCACATCATAGTAAAGTATGTGACAGGATATTCCTTCAACTTCTGTATTACTGTGGATTGAAAAGTATGGGCACGGCTTTCTTCTATCCTAGGACGTAATGTGCTTATCCACGTACCCTGGCTGCTCAGGCCGTGGTGGTTCTTTGCTCAGCTTCTTGAACCTGGGATGCTTTGTGCCAGCTTTGATTGAACACATCCCAAATGTCATGATCCACCTGCTGAGTTCAGACCCCAGAGTCAGTGGTTTGAGATTGTGCCTCAGATTTCATGTGTTGGAAACTTAACACCCCAAGTCAAATGTTAAAGCTGTTTGAAAGGTCAGGACTTCTGGAGGAGGGCTCTGCCCTGTGAGTGGGTTAATCCATTCAGGGGTTGATGAATTAATGGATCAGTGGCCAGTGGCCAGTGGCTGTAGCTTTGTTGTAAAGTGAGCTCTCTCCTGCAAGCCTTTTCTGTCTGTCTTGTCATAAGATGCTGTCATCCTATTAGGACACACTGAGAAGGCCCTGACTAGATCCCAAGTGGAGGCAGGCACCATACTCCTGGACTTTGCAGATTCCAGACCTTTAGGAGATGAACTTAATTTCTTTATAAATTATCCAGTCTCAACTCTTTTGTTATCACAACAGAAAACAGCCCAAGACATTTAGAAAGAAGTTAGGCCTGTGGTTTTCACCTCTTTCATCTCTTAGATGTTCTTCTGAGTCTACCATGTGGCAGGGAGCCAGTTCCACCTGTTAGACCATGAGTAGCCTTGAGTGGCAGCCAAAGCATCCCAGCCAAACGCTGGCACCCACTGCCGGGTGTGTAAATAAGGCCCCGTGGACCTCCCAGCCCAGCTGACCCTCAAGTTCCTGTATGTAGTCACAGAAGTGAGGCCAGACAAGACCAGAAGAGCCGCCCAGCAGCTCCATAGGAGGGCAAGAAGAACTGCATTGCTGTTGTAAGCCACTGACTTTCAGGTTGGCTTGTTACAAAGCAGTGCAGGTAGCTGGCACTGACACATGGGTACAGCCGCCACTCTTAAGTCCATCTCGCCTGGCACAAAACCTCACATCCTGTGGATCATCGCTGGTCCCCTGATTCTCTAGCCCCACCTGAGTAAGGAAGAGGACCAAGACTCAAAGCTGGATGGTGTGTGTGTGTGCGTGCGTGTGTGTGTGTGTATCTTATACCCATGCCCTTATCCATGTGCATGCATACGGCAGTGAGTAATTTAGACAATATGAGACGGAATGCATTTAGAAAGCCCAGATGGGTTTTTGTGGGGTGACACCAGTTACCCTCTACTCTGCCTCTCCATCGTTGCTTCAGGGTCGAATGTGGCACATAGTATCTTCCATGGCGACATCCAGCATTCCAGCCTGTTTCGTACTTGCCAAGAGTCTAGACCCCACTTATTAAATTCCGTAACAGCAGATGGATGAGGACTTGTAAAACACATGCTAGGACAGCCTCTGCTTCCTGTAAGAGGTGAAGTCCATTTACACTCCTCATTTAGCTGAATTGGAATGAGTCATTTGGTTAATGGATAATTCTAACTTGATTTCCAATAAGTGGATTAAGTAATTGAAGTGCTTCAAGACACAGCAGAACATTCGTTGAGCGCCTTGGAACAGAAATCAGAGCCAGGTCTGTCAGCAACTTAAGATGGAAAATTCCTATTAGCCAACCTATCAATAAGGCTTCATTACGAAGAAACATTCTAATGGCTGGGCTGCAGCGCTGACATGTTGCAGACATTTGCAACGTTGCACTGAGGTTGCAGGCAACTCCGATAGGCCTCCTGCTGTTAGTCCACTTTGTTCAATAGAAGTTGATTTTATATTTAGCTGTGCATGGAGTGTACAGATGAAACAAATCACTTCTATAAGCTCAGCAAGATGAATAGTTCCTGCCGAAATCTAGCAAGGAGCTGGATGCAAGATTAATATGCAGTCCCAAGTTCCACTTCCCACAATTTTTATTGATTGTGTGAAAAAGTACTAAAATTCATGATTTCTTAGGTGAGTTAGATTGAAACTCTTGCATAGCTATAGTGGATGTAATTTCTCTGAAACGTACCATTTGTCTACGAACGGCTTTTCTTCGAGGACCACGTGCGATGAATTCTAGGATGAGAGCAAAGGCTGTCTGTGCCACTCTTTGCCACAAGCACATCCTGGTTCCCAGACCGGAGTCTTTGCTCTTGGTCAGGGCCAAGCTGCCTCCTGGGGAGAATTTTCTAAATGCCCCCTCCTGCTGTGGTCCAAATACCAGGACTTATTTGGTGTTTGTTTTTCCATCCCCATAAACCACAAAAGATTGCATGTTGATGTTTCTTAGCATTAAGATCTTTCTGCGAACATCTGAATGGCATTCCAGCTAATTTGCCACAGCATTCCATCGCCTTCCAGCAGGATTCAGGAAGAGAGGAAGGCTATTAAAACCGCCCCTCACCATTTCCCTTTTGCAGTTTGAAGCCTAGATTTTGGAAATGAGACAGAGGATTGGATCCGCTTTGGCTCAGGGCACAGATTCTACCTCTACCATCCAAAAATTTTAGGGAAATATATGTGCACGTTTAGAACTATGCTTAGGTGTGTTTTCGCCCTGTTGAAATCCATTGGTTTAGTGAATTCCTGAATTCGATTGTAATTCTAAAATATTAATTTCATGAGGATCAAGCTTCTGTTATAGATACCGATTCACATTTATCCAAGTGTGGCTGTATCAACAAAGGCTTAAACCTGTTAATCCACGTGCAGCCTCTTAATTCTTTAAGAAAATCAAGTTTCACAACAAATTTAGAATCTGATCCTTCTGAAGTATTTATTTACCTGTAGCTTAAAACCTGAAGCTCAAGTTTTCCTTTCAGCTCAAAGTCCAACAAGAAGGTATATAATTTTCCTGATGTTTCAACTTCTGCAATGTTACAATTTTATTATGAGATATTAATTCCGAGAAAGTACTCAGATGTAGGGACTATATTCCGTTTCCTGTATTCTAAGTTAACTTATGTCTTACCTTAGGGTAGTATTTTTAAATCCTCTAATTGTACAATACATTATGTTTTCTCAAAGGCCTAGACGCCAGTGCAAACTTCAAAGCAAGTCATCAGAGCTCTGATAATGAGATAGCATGCTTTAAAGCAGGAGGAGAAGAGATTACGGTGTCTCTCGGTATCTGTGGGAGGCTGGGTCCGGGACACCCCTGAAGAGACTGCAGTCCACAGAGCTCAGTCCCTTTTACACAATGGCGTAGCATTTGCATATGACCTAAGCGCATCCTCCCACGCACTTTAACTCATCCCTAGGTTATTTATAATGCCTACAACAACATAAACGCTACGTCAATAGTAGTCATACTGTTGACCACCAATATGTAGGGAATAATGACAAGAAAATAAGTCAGTGGGTGTTCAGTGCAGAGGTGAATCTTTTTCCAAGTGACTGTGTTGAAAGGGTCTGTGGAGACCTGCAACAGTGGTCCTCCTCCCAGGAGCTCTTAGGGGGTACTTAGTGCTTTCCTGAAGGCCAGTCAGGAACCACGCACGCTGCACAGGAGGGGCGGTGGCCAAGGGCTCCCGAGAGTGGGTGATGTCCAGTGTTGCAGGGTTCTGGCCCAACGGTGCCATGCAGGGCTCTGGGCTCTGCACCAGAGCGTGGCTCTGTCTGCTGGAGGCTGGGTCGGTCTCCTGAATAGAGAGAGAGAGACCTGGCGTGGTGCCCTGCAGACCTCCATGAAGATGGACCTTCTCCCTCTCAGGAAGAGCAGAGGAAAAATGGGACAGGGACGCTGCAACCTCACCATGCCCTCAAAGCCCTGTCTTTGCTTAGTTTTCTGGTCTTCATATTAAGAGTTTAAAGCATGTGCCTTACATTTTATCACTCTGATTTCTTGAAGTGTTAAGGCCAATTTTCTGACTCATCTCTATTGGAAGTCTAAGTATTTACTGGTTGGTTGGCTTAATGATCCTGCGATTTCTTATGAGGGAATCTTGCTATTTAATGAATAATAATGAAATAATATTCCTTGTGGTAATTTTTGATGCTGAAAGTCTGAACATATTATAATACGCTTTCATCCGTGGGGTCCTCCATGAGATTAGAATTGTAATTGTGAAGCAGTAGCTGAAAACAGTCTTCTTTCCATCCTCCAACATTACGTTCTGGGAGGATTTCCATTTGGCCACCTAGATATTTGAAAAAAATCACTGGACAGGCAGAAATCATTTAAAAGATTATCTCATTTCCCACATTTTCTCCAGCGTGTTTTACTGCTTGCCTCTAAGTAATTGTCTAATTGAACCACTGTTTATTTGGCTGAAAGATGAATAATCGTGTCAATTTGGGCACATTTATAGACGTGAAAAGGCACTGAAGTAGACATCATAGGTGCATTTTTGTTACAGATATAAAACACAAATATAAAACAGCCAGCTTAAATCTTCCTCGGGAGAATTCTAATTGTCCCCAAATACATAGGCATAAGTAGCATTTGAGCGTTCTCTGCTGGCAGGGCCCTGCTGACGATCTTATCAGCAATATGTTTCTTTGTCATCCCTCTGGACTAAGATTATAGTTTTTAGTTGCTTATATATTCATATTGATTTTATGATACAATAGGAAAAACATGTTTTAACCATCTGTTATAGGGAATATGCGTGATTAATTCTGGACCTATCATGGTATTGATAACAGACAAATACAAAAGAGCCAGTGGCAAACCTTTTGATACATGTAAATTCTATGCCCTGTCCCATGTCCCATGAGAGGAAAGTTTCAGTCTACAAATGAGGCTGCTTCATGTCTGCTCCTTTGCCATGTTGCTTTTTTTCCTGTGATGTTGGTATTATGAGAACTGTCACAGAAAGTGGAAAATAAATACGGCAACCTGTAGACACGATGATGTTACTTTATAATTACCATGAGAGTGGATGTTGGGAAAATCTGTCCTATTCTGCCTCTGCGTTGGAGGACTTTGGTACTAACAGTGCTACTTTAGACCCTATTTATTTGCCTGACGACTAAAGACACACACACATATCAAGCTTGAGTCCTTCTGCCACATAAAATTTAGCAGCCATTAAATAATTGGTTCATTTCAGAACCTTGTTCTAATTAAACATTAGTCACACACTCTCCCTTGACCCCTGATTTCTATGTCAAAAAATCACCTTCCTAAAAAGCTTGCTTTATGCATTCTGTAATTACAAAAAGTTCTTAGAAGAATGCAATGTTTTATTGTATGGTTGTTTTTTGAAAAGGAAAAATATGTGTGTATATGTGTGTGTGTGTGTGTGCGCGCGCGTGTTTGTACAATTTTATATATGTGAAGATACATGATTGTATTCTTCAAAATTTTTGTGGCCATAATCCAAAAAGCATGAGGGAAATGAGAGAATATGGGTGATGCTGGGGAACCGGAGCTGGAGAACAGAAAACAATAGGTACAAATTTCTCCCCGTTTCCTCCGGCATCCATAGCAGCTGCTTAATGAAACATGTATCATTATATCCTGGGGTAGTTGGAGGGCAGAAACAGACTTGATTACACTACAGACAATTGTTTCACAATAATTCTGGGCCATTTTTCATTAGCTGTCTCCCCTCACAGCAAAACAAGGGGTAATTTTTTTAAGGAACATAACAAAACAAAGCAAAACAAAACTCCCTTATACTGCAGCGAGGCTGTCCGGCAGTTAAAGATTTTTAATAATTCATCATGCGAAACATTTTAGGCTAAATGCTAAATTTCTCAACTATGACAGGGGAAGACGGGGGAAAACAAAACAGAGCTTTTCTTGATCTGATAAAAAAACAGTGGGGTAAATAAAAGAAATTGCATGCTCACTTTTCATGATTGCACTGTACATTTTTTTATTACCTTGCTTTGTTTGACAGGCTTTTGTCTCTGGTAGGGGGAGTAAAAAGGGCTTCTTCTGAGAAAATTGGGTAAGACGCTGATTTCTTTTTAAAAGATGCATGAAAAGCTGTCTCCCGGTCTTCGTTTATGTATTTTCACACATTTGCTGACTGAGAAGCCAGGAAAGCCCCTTGTCAGTTTTCCTTTTAAGAAAGAGGGAGAACTTCGGTCAATGAGCATGTCTTTCAAAAGAGCAGCAATGGGCACATTGGGATTCTGCCTTTCTTTGAAACTGATAAAATAAGGAACAGTTGTAAGGAAGCATGTGGCACTCGGGAGGCTGAGGTAGGAGGACCACAAGTTCAAGGCCAGCCTGGACTTCATTGTGAGACCCTGTCTTGGGGAAAAAAAAAAGGAGAAAGAAAAGAGAAAAAAGCAGAGTTATATATCAAGTCACCATTCTGAGTACTTTATTAGCTTAGTGAATCGTCAGAAGCACCCCACGGAATGGGAGTAGGTGCCATGATTATCCCCATTCAGTAATCTCCACGTCAGAAGTGCTCTTTGGATAGTCTTCTTCTCAGGCCCTAGGACACCCTTTCAGAACCATACTTAAAAGCCTACAATAAAATTAAATACAAGGGACAACAGAGGAAATCACTTATACTGAAATACTGTAGTTAAAATACTTAACTATTACTGTATTTGTTGTTGGGGCTGGGATTTAGCTCAGTTGGTAGAGCGCCGCTCTGCAGTCTCTGAGGTCCCGAGTTTGATCCCCAGCACCTCAAGAATGGGAGAAGGACGTGGCAACCTACTCCCAAGGCAATCCTGAAACAGTCAGCCATTGAAAACCCTATGAGGGTCGCTATGAGTCGGACTCGACTCAAGGGCAGCTAACAACAACAACAACAACAACAACAACAACAACAGATATGTTGTTAGGTACCGTTGAGTCAGGTTCAACTCATAGTGACCCTCACAGGGTTTTTCAATAGCTGATTTTTTCGAGATTGTTTTTACGAGTGGACTGGCACGTCCTTCTCCATTTTTGTGGTGCCGGGGATCGAACCTGGGTCCTCAGAGAGTGTAGAATGGCACTCTCAACTGACCTAAACCCCAGCCCATTATTAGTTACATTTGTATTTCCTCATTAATGCATTCAATAAGAATCCTGATGGCAGAAGTCTAATGACAGATGTAACTTCGAAGCAGTGATGAGTAGAAGTGGTATTTGACAAATCTTTGACGTTGCAAAGGCGTAGACGTTCCCTGTGATTTCTGCCCTTGGCAAAGTGACAGCATCGCTAATACTACTATGGTTTGTTGCCTTTCTTCATCGGCGATGGGAATCAGAACTTTCAGTTAAAGGTTAGTGGAAATAAAGATGTACTCTGTTTTATTTACCTGCAAGTTCACAGTGCGCGTGCTACTGACAGCCTCTATTTCACACCCCACTCTCTGGCTACAAGCTCAGGTCCTCTTTGCCAGAGATGCAGACCAAGGAAATCACACATGAGATTCATTGGAACTGAAAGAATCCAGAGCTTGGTCTCATAATAACATGCCGACCAGTGAAAGCAACTTCCATCCACTACCAAAGGTTTCAGGGCTGGGATTTAGCTCAGCTAGAATGCTGCACTGCAGTCTCTGAGGTCCTGAGTTCAATTCCCAGCACCGCAAAAATGGGAGAAGGACCTGGCAATCCACTCCCAAGGCAATCCCGAAACAGCCATTGAAAACCCTATGAGGGTCGCTATGAGTCAGATACCGACTCGACGGCACCTAACAGCAACTGAAGGTCTCAGGATTTGATGTGAAGCACCTGACTTTGTTTCCACACACTCTTCTGTGGGCATGGAACCTTCAGGAGTCAGCGTTCACAAAAGCGTGACGGTGGACAAACAGGAAAGTTTTGAAGGTGGAGGGTCCGTGTTGACAGGAAGGGTTTCTGTCTGGAGTCTGGCTGCCCTTTGCTTCATTTGCTTCAGGGTTGTTCTCTGCAGCTGCTGCTTCGATGGTCAGCGCCTTACATTTTACCCTGGAACTGCGTGACGGTCTCCTCCTCTGCCAGGCTTTGTTTTCTCTACGTTATTCCTGCCGGGGGGAGAACGTGTTTTGTGTTTGGTGAAGCCATCTTGTGCTTCTTGCCTAATGTCTTCAAATTTTCCTGAAAATATCAATCACATTCTATGTTTCTTGTGCTTAGTTAGCACCACAGTTGTCAACTAAAATAATAAGGAAAGATCACCTAGAGATTAAATTTATTTGGAGGTAGAATAGCATCATGATGGGAATACATGTATGGAGGTAAACTATAACTCTATTCAAAGAGGCTGAGGCAAGAGGAAACTTTTTTGGGGGGAGGGTACTGGGGGTTGAACCCAGGGTCTCGTGCCTGCATGCTCTGCAAGAGCTGGACCACTGAGCTGTACGCCCTGCCCATCTTTTTGACTTTTTGAGACAGGCTCTCACTAAGTTATGTAGACTGACTCTGGTCTTGAACTTGTGATCCTCCTGCCTCCACCTCCCGAGCCACTGGGATTACAGGTGTGCGCCACCTCGCCCGGCTTAAGAGGAAGCTTTTATTGGTGAAATGAGAAGGACTATGTATTTCAAAGCAATAATCATTGGGTATAAGGATCAATAGCAAAGGTGGCATCAGTGCCAGGTTCAACAGTTGGGCAGGCATCCTCACAGAGGTGTGTGGTGTGTGTGTATGCGTGTATAAGATGGCAGTGGCCTTTGTGTCAAGTTGTGGTTCTAGCAGAGTCTTTGTGAATAGTTCTCGCCATCAGGCACACATGCATGAGACCTCCTCCTTCATGATCTTCTGGCTTTATTAATTTTTTTTTGTAGGGACTTGACAAAATTGACCCCATTGTGATTCTAACAACTTTTGTAAGGACATATGGGAATTTTGTTTTGCTGAATTCTTTCTTCCTCACTAGGATTCTCAATGAAAAAAGTCTTAGTCAATTTTTGGCTCAGCTGATGGGAGATGTATTGTAAAAAGGTGATTCTACAAATTTGGGGACAACGTGGAGGTGTATAAAATGAGTCATCAGATCTCTTGTGAAACTTTTAATTCCTGCTGGGCATGATGGGGCTCATCTGTGATCCCAGGGACTCGGGAGGCGGAGGCAGGAGGATCACCGATTTGAGGACAGAAGAAACCTGGGTAACTTAGAGAGAAATGGTCTTAAGATAAAAATTTAAAAAGGGGGGAGAGAGCAGCTCAGTGGTAGAGTGCTTGCAAAAAGTACGCACAAGGCTGTGGGTTCAGTCCCCAGCACTACTCCTACTCCTACTCCTACTCCTATTACTACTAATACTACTACTAATAATATCATCATCATTTCTGCCATTATTAGAGAATCATCCTTTGTGTGTCCCTTTCCCCATAGTAATGTTATTTTAAAATTTTTCTTTAAAAATTCACCTAGGTTATTTTTATGCCCTCCATGAAAGTTTTGTAATTTTCTCCACAGGAGTCTCGTATTTTCTGATAACAGTTCGTATTATTTATGTCTGTTTTGATAAGGAATGAACTTTGATAAAATTTATCTTTACCCTTTTTGGAGAATTTTAAATTCAAAATTCACAGTGCACTCCTTTCACTCCTTTTAAAATAAGTTATTAATATGGTCCAAATGACCAAACTAGGTGAGCCTTACTAGGAGTTTCTAGAGGATAGAGAGGAAGGGAAAAAATCTGAAAAACAGCGTGATCCAGATACACAAAGACAGATGCAATCTTCCAGGCCCTCACAAGTTGTCAGTGTCATGGAAGATCAAGGTCAACGTAAGAACATTCTGCCTGCCTGTAGCTGGACACAGGGAACAGGCCTGGCCTGCTTGCAAGGATGAAGGGCTCCCACCTCCTGACCAGAAGGGCACTGTCTATGGGGGCTTTAGACGGGAAAGTGGACTCTTAGACACACACCAAGGCCAATGCAGAAAGCCCAAAGAGATGTGTTTGGCAGTGACAGAGCCTTGAAGGCTGATGTGTAAGGAGTATAGACGCACACGTGCGGGCCTGTGTGCACCTGCGCGTGAGCTGGGGTGTGGCTCACTTGGTAGAGTGCATTCCTCAAGGCCCTGGATTCCATCTCAAGCACCGCAAAAGTGGGAGGAGGACATGGAAACCCACTCCAGAAGCAATCCAGAAATAATCAGCCATTGAACACCCTCTGAATAGGAGAGAACTAACATAGTGCGGGGCATGGCACAGTGTCGGGAGTGTTTTGTTCTGTTGCACATAGGGTGGTTATGAGTTGGACCTGACTTGACAGCACCTAACAGCAACAACAAAAATCCAACCTGAGGGCTCATTTTCTGGCACATTCTCTGACAGTGCTTCTCTGCTACTTATAGGGTTTTCAGTGGCTGATTGTTTGGGAAGGGGGCTTCCAGGTCCTTCTCTCTTTGTCTTTTATTCTACTCACTAGTGGACACATTGAACAAATACATATGGAGTGCCTATTTTGGCCCACATACTTTTGGATTCCCTCAGATAAGCAATGAACCAAAGAGACAGGTCATTGCCGTCAACGGATGGAGGATCTAGGGAGGGGGAGAAGACAGACATTAAGCAAGGTCAACACACAACACCAGGGTAAAGGGTTCTGATTATGTTCTAAGTAAAATGAGGAGAAATGAAAGAAACAGCCACTGACACTGAGGTGATTGCTCCTCAGCACTGCTTTTGATTTTGCTCAGTGAAGCAATGAATCCCCTGGGATCCACGAGGGAGCCGTGGCCTGCACAAATGTGGACAGAAAGTCGAAAGGCTCTTGGATTTCCCACCAATGATTTTAATGTCTTTGAAGATAAGTTTTGTGATTTTATTTGAAAGTAAATATTGCTATGACATTCTCACATCCCATCTAGATGAGCAATAACACAAAAAACCCTTAAATTTCTATAATACGTGAAATAGCAGCTAATATGTTCACACAAAGAATCAATTTTTTTTCCAGAAAAGCCATCATGATTCAAAGTTAATCTGTTCCAAGGAAAGGAACTGGAATTGGTTACTGACATGCAATCATTCATTTCTTATTTTACCAACAGTAATTAAATTGCCTGGAACTGTTGTCATTTAACAGCCTATTAATTGACTAATGTGCATTACTTGCATTCAGAGTATAGGTAAAATCCAGGGCTTAAGCAAGAAGAAAAAGAGACTTGCACACTCTGCCTGGCATCCTGAAAGGGGTAAATTCGCCTCCTCTTGCAAGGTAATTCACACATGCACAGTAGCTTGTGTTTCAGAAGGGGCCACATACCAGTCTGAAATCGCAGGAGCAAAGAGGGGCGTGTAGCCTCCCCAGGGCGATGGGAATCGACCTCTTGAAACCTTGTGAACAGAGGGATCACTGGCCCTTTTCATGAACAAGTGCCTTCTTACACCTTAACATCTTTTCTCTTGAAAGGTCTTATTTGCCATTGCTGATTCTTCACATTGCTCTTAAGATATGTTCCTTACATCTCTAGTTGGAGATGTTCTTATTTTTTCCAGCAGTCATGTAGAATTTTGCCGTGCATTCATAGTTCACCTTCTTTTCCTGTTTTAGAATTTGTAAGCTTAATGGTTTATAGAAATTCTGCAAAGTCTGTCAAAGTCTGAAATTTTCCTAAGATCTTTGCACCTCTGAATCTTTACTATAGGCCAGAGTAGGCCAGTGGCATGGAGAGTGTCAGATAATGCTTAAGGAAATAAATTGAAATGGGAAACAGTTTTCTATAAATAAGTTAAAAGGAAGTAACAAAATTGACACTTGCTATCACTATTAAGCCTGCAACCATACCACTGTGACGTCCGATCCTGTCACATCTCGGAAGCTAAGCAGGGTGGGGCCTGGTTAGTCCTTGAATGGGAGACCGCCTGGGAACACCAGGTGCTGTAGGCTTGGGAGAAGGACCCGACAACCCACTCCCAAAGAACAATCAGCCATTGAAAACCCTATGAAAAACAGAGAAGCACTGACATAGTGCTGGGCACGGCTCAGAGTTGGGTAGATTTTTGTTCTGTTATACTTAAGGCATGGATGAGTCGGACCTCACTCGACAGCACCTAACAACAACAACAACAACTTAGTTATCAAGCTTCAGGAGAAAGGAGCATTTGTTGTAAGGGGGGAAGTTGTGTAGATGTGGGGGTGTGAGTGAATATAGGGTGATGTTATGCATGTATCTCTGTCCATGTAGGCTGATGTGTGGACAGTGGCAAACCTGGACCTCAGTTTATTCATCCATGAAATGGATGACTTCTAAAGAATTCTTCTATGAGTCTAGATAAATTAAATGGAACGGATTCTGTTGATGGAAAATGATTCAATTAGATCTATACATTTCTCTGAAATCAAGATCAGTTGTAACTAAACTTTCCTAAAGAGGGCAAACTTTCTGGAATCTACAGAGAACATTTTTTTAGCATTCCTTACTTCCCCCAAGCCAAACTACCCATGGGATAAGCCTCATTTTTTTTTTTTTTTTTTTTGTATTTTTGTGAATCCAGTCTATTAACCTTTGTTTTTAAGCCTAAATTTGTGTGGCAAGGTACATTTCCTAAAAGAGAGGATAATGGGCTCAATGGTCCATCCTCCGTCTTCTTAAACCACATTCTAGCAGAAATCTTAACAACAGTGCCCTAATAGATAGATATTGTCCATGACATTGTCACTGTAGTGCCTGCTTCAGTGACATTTTTCCAGTGAAGAACACTTTTCTAGGATAGATCAACCAACATGGGTCCATCTACCTGTATTCTATTCTTTAGTTAATGTAAGAGAACTTTGTTCAGTATCTGCTACTTTTTGCACCCAGTACTATACCAATATACCACTTACCTCATCCCTGCTCAATGTCAGAGCATGGAAGGTTATTTCTCAATACTGCCTCAAAAATACCATGTACATTTCAAGTTGATATACTTCGTTCCTCAGAGGCATTTGATTCTAGGTCTTATTTATAATTATGGGGTGAAAGCCTCATTTCATACTAAAGAGATGGCTCTCATCCGGAGAGAACTGGGAGTTCGGGAAGGGCTAAGGGACCCTTTCTAATGTGCTGGGTATTAAGCAACATAGTTTCTTTCCTTTGCCAAGGGCCAAAATGTACCCAGCAGAGGAAACTGTTGCCTGGCACTGAACAATCCCATTAAAAGCAATAAATAAACACATCCGAATAATATCTGGATAGTATTCTCAATTCTGAATCCAAAGGATAGCACTGTGCATTTTGATAAATTGCTGAACTGAGAGTTTTCTGGGAGAATTCATTGTGTCTCATAAGCTGATGGTTCAGCTAATGCCTCTTGAAATCTGGAGACAGAACAGCCAGACTGGCTGGCTTACAAATTGCAGCATTATTTTTCTTAAATCCCTGACATTCATGATTTCATTTCAGTAAAACAGTAATTTAAACAATGACTAAATGTGTAAGAAAAAATATATTGAAGGCTGTGGAACAATTTATTAATAATAGTAGGACATTTTCTGCAGTACTTTTAATGGATCGCTTAGGACCATATTGATTCGGCATCAAAGTTCATGGAAACAAGCCTCTTACCAATATCTAGGATCCTGGTGTTGTAATTGAACTAGAAAATGTGAGATTTCCACTGCTCCTGCTGAGAGTTCTTCCCAATAAATGTATGTTTTCCGCTGGGGCTAAAACCACTGCTACTTGTGTTTTTAATTTTTCCTCCTGTTTCTTTTTCGTATTATTCAGTTTTCTTTTTTTCTCTCTTTTACCAGGAAAAAAAAAAACCCAGACATATTAGACACTATTTATTCCTCTAAGACAACTGGTACTTTAGGGGGCCATTTCAATGATAAACTTTGTTATAACTTATAGCCAGAAAATCACCAGTGTGTAGACTGAGAGAGCTGGAAACTATATTAATGTTTAATGCTCCAAGGTGGGTGAGTGAAACTCAGCAGAGATGAGCTTTCATTATTTCTCCCATTGCTTTACATGTTATTCTGTAAGAAGTTTAAGATATGCCTCAGTCTGCAGCCTCACTGAGGAGCCAGGACACATAGTGGGAACTTGAGGAGTTAAGATATGTTACTTACGTCTCTAACATACCAAGACATCAGCATCATAGCTTATGTATGCAGAGAACAAAGACACCCAGCTGGGTTGTCGCTCTGATTCTAGCACAACTCAGAATGAGAAGCAGCACAGTGGCTGCAACAGTGAGCTCAAAAGTAAAAAGATTGTGTGCACAGCACAGTGCTGGGTAGTATTTTGTTCTGCTGTACTTAGGGTTGCTATGAGTTGGATCAGACTTGACGGCACCTAACAACAAGAAGGAAATTCCTTAGGGTGCTGCAGGTGGCTTGAAGGAGAGGAGAATTGCTGTAAGAATAGGTATGTTGAGGGTGAATGACATGCTTAAACGAAAATTAGGAGTGCCTTCTTGACCCGCTCACCCCCAAGTCCACAAAATTGCTTTGATATAGCCAAGGATTGTTGCTGGGAAGAGAAACTTGTAGACAAGTTGTGCACTTTCCATCCAGGTCTTCGTAAGTAGCTCAGAATCCCTGATTATTCATTCTCCAGTAGGACCCGCTCAAGCCAAGAGAGATTTATCAAGAGGACAGTCAGTTGTCCAACATTTTCAGGTTATGCACCCATGGATTCAAACACAGATTGGAAATATTTGAAAAAAAAATGCATGTGTACTGAATATTTGAGACTAATTTTCTTGTCATTATTCCTGAGCAATATAACAAACATTTATGTAGCACTTACATTGTATTAAATATTATAAGTGAGCTAGAGATAATTTGAAGTATTCAGAGTGATGTGGTAGGTTATAAGCAAGGGATATGTCATTTTTTATAAGGGGCTTGAGCATCCATGAATTTGGGTATCCAAAGAGGCAGCAAGGAACCAATTCCCTATGGATACCAAGGGCAGACTGCAGTTATCTTATGAAATAACAGTGGTGCTGCTGTAAAATCCCGGAGTCTTTGGCCCTAGCTATCTCATTGCTCCCTGAGACCTTCTTCAATCAGACCATTTATCTCCCGTGCTGGTGCTGGTGCCTTCTCTGATTCTTACCTCCCTTCATCTAGTGGTTCAGAGCTGCTCATTGACCTGTGACACCCTGGAATCCCCCTGCTCTGTTGAAATTGGAGAGTGCATATCTCAACTGTAGCATTTCCAGGGACAGAGAAATCGTCATTAAAGTGACGTTCCAAAATGCTGCCTCTCCCTAGATTCATTTCTCATTGTTCGAGAGCAGAGCCAGGAAGACAGCGTGTGTATCTTGTCTAACGTTCCTACCTGCGGAGACAGTAAGCTCTTTTCTCCACACTAGGTCAACACACTTTTGAAATTTCCCCTTGCTTAGGGTGAGCTTTGGAATATTGCTTGGTGTGGACCAGTCTTACACACTCAGACTCTCTCTCAGACAGGTGTTGTGTTCCTTCTGGCTCAGGCATCCTCAAAACACCTTTCAGTGCCCATGAGCGAGATCTGCAATAATCTAGAAGGGCCAAGTTCAGAAATGCTTTGAATATATATATATATGTATGTATATATATGTATATATATGTGTGTGTGTATATATATATATATATATATATATGTTTTCTTCCATTCAGTTTGTATTTTGATTCACTCCTTGGAGTCTGAAAGGTGTCGAGTATCTTCCAGGTGCGGGGATGTAGATCAGTTGCTAGAGCACCTCTCTGCAGTCTCTGAGGTCCCGAGTTCTATTCCCAGCACTGCAAAAATGGGGGAAGGATGTGGCAACCCACTCCCAAGACAATCTCGAAACAGTCAGCCATTGAAAACCCTATGAGGGTTGCTATGAGTTGGACAGGACTCGCCAGCACCTAACAACAGCAACAGCATCTTCCAGATATGGGCACGCTCAAGGAGCTGGGGCCTTGATGTTGGCTTCCCTTTTGGATGAGAAGCTGCCACACCACACAGGGAGATCCATCTTTAGGCAGCACTTTTAATGGGCCTGTGGTCTCCAGAGGATTTTTAATTGTAGGGGTTGCACTCACCCCTAACCGGTGCCTTTATTTTCTCTGAGAAATGATGAGCTCAGAAGTTCCAGTGTTACTGCAACTCGGGGTGAAGCTTTCAGTTTAGCATTGGCCACTGCCGTGGTCGTGAGCTGAGAGACACCGTGCCAGGCTCTGTGCCTCAGCGTGGAGCTCAGGAGCTTTGGTCATTTCCCCTTTTTGAGCTGCCCTGTGTGGTGTCCAGAGCAGCCGCCAAGGCTCATTCGTCCTTGGGTTGGATATCCCGACTCCTCTCGCTCCCTCACTCTGCAGCTTCTCAAGGTCCTGTCTGCAGAGGTCCAGACTCCAAGTCACCCTTCTGTTTAACCACTGCATGCCAAGGGTTTCCACAGTGCCCTCCTGCATATCGGTCAGACCCTGCCTTCTGCTTCCGCCTGCGACAGGCAACGAGTGCCACCCTCTGCACATGTTTCCTACAGCCTGGGTCCGAGCACAAAAGCAAGAGGGTGTAGTGATGTTAAGGGAGTCTGGAAATGAACGTGTTGGAAAAGCTGGTCAGGAGGTCGCAGAAGCGAGCAGAAGTCTCCTGGGATTCACAGAGACGAGGGAAGACTTCACAGAAGCAACCTCTGCACTTGCTTTTACTGCAGAGATGACTGTTGGGCATGGCGTGGTGGCCGTTTGCTCTACCACAGGTTCCCCACCCCGGGAGACGCCAGCACACCTTGCCCGGGACGTGCCACTGGACTCTGACCTTTTATCTTAACGTCACCTCTTCAAGCCTCAAAACCTCATTGTGGAAGCCAACTGTTCTACTTCAGGCCACAGGTTTGCACCTTAACTTTCGAGGAAGGGGAGACCCTGGTGCCTTCTGTTATTCCTGTAGGATGGTGTGGCTCCCCGAAACAAAGACGCTCATGGTGGGGCTGCCTCCAACATGGAAATGAGCTGTGCTCTGGCAGCCAGGGTGACCAGCATGCACTTCACGGATAAATGCTCTTATGGAGGAAAGAGAGAGAAGTTACATTTCTTCCACACGGACCATAAGGACCTACTACGTTTTAGTGGCTAGCCACCAAGTAACTGCCACAGAGGTGATTCATTACAATGTTACTACACCTGTGTCTGCCTAATACTGGCGATTAAGTACCACACCATCCCAAGTCTTCTCCATGTTCTCTTGGCATCGACCTGTATTAATTGCGCAGTTTTTTTTTTTTAAACTAAATTTCCTGGATGGTGTCATGATGGCTGGAGTTAACCCTCTTCACTCCTATCTTGAGTGGTTTTCCTTTTCTGACCGTGTTTGGGGCTGGCTTTTGAGGGCTGTGGCAAGGACGTCCCTTTGGCTTTGCACACTGACCCCCCTGGGCTGAACAGAAGGTCATTTTGCAGCGATGACCGATACACAGACTGATTTTAGGAACCCATCAATCGGAGGTCCCTCCCTCCCACAGATGCTTTTAGCGTGACCTTCCTGTCATCCCTCCAAGATGCAGGGCTGTGGTGGAGACATAGTGGAGAGAGATGGTTTGTTTAGGGTCCAGCCCCATCAAGATTGAAGGGGGAGGAGGAGGCTTCAATAGCAAATTCCTCGGTGGGAAAGAGTTGGTGCCATAGAAGTTCAGTTTTACCAAGGGCTGAAGGAGTGGGCTTCCCCCCCTCTTATTCTGAATTAAATTTGTTCTGAAATAGAAAGCCTTTTCTTTTTCCTTTTGCTTCACTTCCATTCTTAGCTCTTGTCTCGGGACCCTGTTTGGGATTAAAATAAATGGACCATTTCAGCATAAATGTAGCAGTGCAGGGAAGAGTGTGGGAAGTGCATACTGCATAAAACACATCCTTTTCTGATTCATTACGCCCCTCTTCTGCTGTGTATAAGTGGATACCTTCCACTAACTCACGACAGGGGAGCTGAGCACATGCGTTTAGAAATGAGGTGGAATCCTCCAAAATGCACGGGACCGACACCAACATTTAGGGGACTTGTCCAGATCAGTGAGCAAAGAGGCCTTAAGAAACCTGTTTTGGCCAAGTTTGAAGTCTTATTTCTCAAGAACAGATAAGATTTTGTGGATGACAGACCTTCCTATCCAAAAAATGCTCTGAAAAGTAGAAAACAGCTTATACAGAAAAATCTGCTCGTTGGTAGTAATTAGACTCATAAAAAAGTGTAAAGTAAAAAAGTAGTTACCTGGAATTGGAGCAGGAAGGTAGGGCTGAATTATGAGAGGTGACACCCTTTTGAAATCTGTTATCTGTCACCTGCATTTTTAAGCCTGTAGAGTTTTTAGAAATCTTGGGGCATAATTAAAAGGAAAGATATTAGTAGAAGCATTCATGAATAATTAACATCAAGTCATTTTACTGCGGAACTTGAAAGGCACAGCAATAATGTTACCAAAACTGATTTTTATTTAAGAGGGGAGTGCATCAAACCATGGGCCTAAAGAGACCTAACAGAAATATCTATGGTGCTCTATTGGCCTCTTATGTTCATTACCAAGTTTTATATTTATTGAGCTCCTGGAAATCATGAGTGTTATAGCAAACTAAATTTATGTTTGTCCTGGGCAGGCAAAGGCAGAAACCCTAGAATGGATATTTAAAGCTCTCCACAAGGCAATCGGCCACCTTAGGAATGTGCCCAGGAACCATTAGAGATTCTCAGTATTGTGACGGTACCCATGAGCAAAGTAGGTTTTCAGAAATGGTGACTGATATCTGCTTTCAAGAGCAGGACAAAGACAGCATGAATTTCCTTTATTTTAAAAAATCTTTTTACTCTAATTGACACATAGTAATAATACCTATTGCCAGGCATGGTGGCGCACACTGCTGATCCCAGCGACTTGGGAGGCTGAGGTAGGAGGATGGCAAGTTTGAGGCCAGAGGCAACCTGAGCAACTTAGAGAGATCCTGTCTTGAAATAAGAAAAAAAAAATGGGTTGGGGGTGCAGCAGCCAGTTGGAGAGCAATTATAGAGTAAGTGCAAGGGTCTGGGGTCAACTCCCATGAACTGTAAAACAAACAAACAAACAAACAAAAAAACATAACTATAGGATTCAGTGTGGCATTTAAATAAACGAAGGCATTGTGCAATGATCAAATCAGGGTAATTAACATTTCCATCAGACATCTATCATTCCTTAGACATCTATCATTTCTTTGTTTGAAAAGATCAAAAATTCTCTCCTAGATATTTTGAAATACATCATAATTTAGTGTGAACTGTATTCACACAATGTCTTATAGAACATTAGAACTTATTCATCCTTTCTTACTATCTTTTGGTATCTGTTATCTGTTGGTTTGGGGTACTATTGAGTCAGATCTGACTCATAGCACCTCTGTGTACAACAGAATGAAACACTACCCAACACTGTGCCATGCACATGATCTTCTTATGTTAGAGCCTATTTTTGCAGCCACTATGTTTCTTCTCATTTTGAGTCGTGCCACATTAGCAAAAGGAGGTCCCAGGGGCTTTACTCCATTCCCGTCATTAAGGTTGACTCTACTTTGAGAAGGCAACTCTTCCCCAGTCGTTTCTTGAATGCCTTCCAGCCTGGGGGGGTCATTTTCCAGCACTATATCTGACAGTGCTTCTCTCCTATTCAAAGGATTTTCAATGGCTAATTGTTTTGGTAGTGGGCTGCAGGGTCCCTCTCCCTTGGCTGTCTTAGTCTGGAAGCTCAGCTGCCCGGCTGGTATCTGACATACTGATAGCATAGCTTTCAGCTTCACAGCAACACTCAATACCCCAGAGAATGTCAAGCTGGGAGACATGTGAGGGATCTGTTATCTAACCCCCTTTCTTCCTGTCTGCCCTTCCAAACCTTTAGTGACTGCTATTCTACCCCCTCCCTCTATAACCAACTTTTTAAACTTCCCTCTATGAGTGAGAAAACACAGTATTTGTCTTCCTATGCCTGGCTTGTATCCTATAACATTATATCTTCTGGGCTCATCCACGTAGCCATAAATGGCAGGATTTTTATGGCTGAATGATGATCCATTATGTGTGTGTCACGTATTTTTATCAGTTGATCCACCTACAGAGACCCAGGTCAGTTCCGTATCCTGGCCATCGTGAACAGTGCTGGATAATCCTGCCATTCCAGATGTCTCTTGAGCACACTGATTTCTGTTCCTTTAGATATGTACCTGGTACCCAGCAGTGGGATTGTTGGATCATACGTTAGTTCTATTTTTCATTTTTTGGGGGGAATCTGCATACCTTTTTCTATAATTGTTATGCTAACTAAGATTCCTGCCAACAATGTCCAAAAGTCCCTCTGCATCTGTGTCTTTAAAGGTAGCAGCAACTCCTGAACGAGAGTTCTCCCAGCTGCTGCAGTTCAAAGCTGGGACAGATGGTCTCAATTTATGTGGCTCCTAACCTTTTTAAGGGCTCCCAATGCTGTACAAATTGGCTCTAGTGGATTCCATGCTTCCCTTCAAATCACAGACTTCCACATGGAGAACATTACTCACTCATGCCTACAAATACCCCTCCCATCATCTCTAAAGATTCGGAAACATCATTTATAGATCGAACTTCCTCACCTTTGTTAATCAGAAATGGGAATTCTCTGATCAGTACTATGCCTTTTTTCCTGATCGCCTACAGATGTCATCAATGCATGGAGAATGGCCAGCAACAGAAATTGAACTTATGAAACTCAGTATTTTCAATGTTGATATCATTTGTGATATTTTATTCCACAAAATGTGCAAACCATGCAAGTATACTGCAGTGAGCATCTTCATTTCCCCTGTGGTGAAAGGTTTCTTAGTGATGGCAAGATTTCCAGTTCTGTTTTACTTGGCTAGCCAATGAAAAGGAGGCTGGAGCAATCACCTGCTCATCATTCTGAGCCCAAGCATCCCAGACTTCTACCATCCTGAAGGTTAGATTATTCTTGCTTGATATGAGTACTGCATTATCAGACAAATAGCACACATCCCTGGCTTTTGCCATTCTTATTATCATTTCATATAATGCGTTTCTTTTATTATACTTTTGTGATTGATATCAACCAGCTACATATATTATCTTTCAATGGCTTTTTATATTTGGACATCTGTAAACTAAGTAAAGAACCACGTTAAATAAGTAAGGAGCCACATTAATCTTATATACAGGTTAATCCTTTGCCCCTACGCTGTGGGTTGAGTTGTATTCCATGAAAGAAATATTAGTATCTCTCTCTCTATATATAGGTATCTGAAATGTGACTTTGGTTGAAAATAGGGGGTTTGCAAATATTAGCAAGTTAAGATGAAGTTGTACTTGATTAGCGGGGTGTTGATTGAATAGAACTGGTGTCTGAAAGAAGAGGAATGTTCCATATGAAGACAGAGCCACACAGCAAGAAGACAACGGGGGCTGATGTTGGAAAGACAGCTGCAAGTGTACACCGCAAAGGATTGCCGCCGCCATGAGAAGCTAGGGAGAGATAAGAAAGGACTGCCCCAGAGTCTCAGAGGTCACACTGCCCTGTTCATAACTCGACTTTGGCTTTCTCGATCCCAGAATGCTCAGAGAATTCATCGCGGCTGTGTTAACTGCAACCTGCAGCTCTAGGAAACTGACCCACCCTGCCAGCCACAGCTCGTGACAGATGCTCCGCCGACATTGTTGAATGAATATGTCAGTGAGTGAGAGAATAGATGAGTGACTTTAGTTACGCCATGCTCCACAGGGAAGTTTGCGACACACAAATGCACAAATGTCTCCGTATGTGAGGCGGCGTTCAGTCACTGAGTGAGTTTTAAGGTCCAGGGTGAGCTCATGGTCAATAAGCACCACTTCTTAAGGTGCTTTCTCTACATCCAAGTAACAAAAGTGGGCTCTAACTTTTGCCTTAGCGATGGATAGTTATTAACTGGAACAGTTGTCAGAATATCATGTAACATTCTCTATCAAATAAAAATAGAAATAAATATGTAATATTTTCCTTTGAGAATCTGAAAGAAATCAGAGATACTTAATTGGTATCAGGGTAGTGAAGCCTTTGTCATTATTATTTTACATTTGTCTGTGATGATTTATAAATGTTTCATTATAGAAATCATTAAGGAATTCTTTAGAATTCTTATTTCCATCTTACAGGTAGTGTAACTAAGGCATTTTAATTTCCAAATTAGAAACTGAAGATGTTGAAACTAGGTCACATTTATTCTCTGATTTTAATTCCTGTACCTTACTGGGTTGCTTGACAAAGAGGGACGCTTTAGACTCACTGTAGCTCTTTTACACTGCAATTTTAATTATTGGATAAGCTGAAATTTTTAGTACAAATAAGCTCTTCTGGGAGGAGAGAAAAAGAATCAGGTATAGTCAGAAATAGATTTGAATAGATAAAGAAAAGCAGACTCAAGGCATATTTGACATTTTTGTGTTTTATGTTTTGTGTACACACAGATACACATACATGGAGGTGGACATGCTAAGGTAGAGGTGTGTATATATTTGTTTAATAAAACAATTTTCTGGAAAGCATACCATATGGTGTAACTTATAGCTTCCAAAACACACTATGTCAGAGGTACTGAGCTTGGTGTTTTCCACTCAGCTATGATAACTTGTACAGTGATTTTTATCATATTCTCTCTTTGTAGTCTTTGAACAACAACGGACTTATTGGTGGCAGATAAATACCTTCATGCTTGGACCCATTATGTGTCCACTTCCATTGTTGCGATGTGCATACGAGCCCCCTCTCTTTCTCTTTTTTCTTTTTGTGGTGATTGGGGATGGAACCCAGGACCTTGCACATAATTGCAAATGGCCTCCCACTAGGATACATCGACAGCCCAAGTTGTACGTCTGATTTTGAGAGTCTTGTTAAGTTACATAAGCTCTTCTAGCCCCCAAAATCACCATCCTCCTGCCTCAGCATCCCAAGTCGCTGGGATCACAGGCATGTGTCACTGTGCTGGGCTAAGAACTCTATTTCTTATAAACAGATTCTAGAAATTTCCCAATAGAGCCATAAAAACTCTACAACTCATTTCTTTGCATGGTGGCCTTTGAAAATAAGTTCTTCTAAAAGATAGCTTTACATTGGCTGTAGGTACCTTGGGTAAGAGCTGTTGGCACTGAGATTTCCTGGGGAACAGGGACACTATTGATCTTTGGTTTGAAGTTAGTTTATCAGTGTTAAGAAAAGAACATCCTTATGAGTGTGCAAATATTTACAGGTCTGTTTTTGCATGGAAATTTATTCTCTGTAAGTTTATTAGTTCTGGTAATGTAGCTAGCTATTTATATCTCTCTATAAGCAGCTAAATAAAATCTCTCTCTCTAATATATATGTACAGTTGGCCCTCAGTATCTGCAGGCTCCACATCCATGAATTTAACCAGCCCCAA
This sequence comes from Pedetes capensis, assembly GCA_007922755.1. Classification (NCBI taxonomy): domain Eukaryota; kingdom Metazoa; phylum Chordata; class Mammalia; order Rodentia; family Pedetidae; genus Pedetes; species Pedetes capensis. The sequence goes on along the minus strand of VMDO01006245.1, from coordinate 60,957 downwards.
GTTGAAAATATTGAGAAAAATTATGTCTGTTCCAAACACGTACAGGCTTTGTTCTTGCCATCATTCCTAAGTAGTGTAGTATAGCAACTGCTTATATAGCATTTACATTTTATCGGGTATTATAAGTAATCTACAGAAAATTTAAAGTATACAAGAGGATGCACATCAGTTCTATGCAAATACTAAGACATCTTAAAGACTCCTGAGCATCTGCAGATTTTGCTGTCCCAGAGGAGAAAGGGTCATGGGACCAAAGCCCAGGGGACACTGTTGTTGTTGTTGCCTGAAAAACTACTATATATGGTGTTTGCCCTCTCTCTACTGTCCCTCCCTCTCCCTCCCTCTTCCTTTCTCTCCCTCCCTCCCTCTCTCTGTCCCCCTTCCCCCTCCTTCCCCCTCTCTCCCGCTCTCTCTCCACCCTCTCTCTCTCACATGCATGCGTGCGCGCGCGCACACACACACACACACACAATCACCTTGTGTTCAGCCAGATGATTCCATAAATCCCTCTTTAATGCTCAGCAGTAGAACCACCTATGACATTCATTCCTGTGCCATCAAGGGTTTTACCCAAAAGCCACCCTGTCGTTTTTGTGGTAGCTTCAAGCAACTCATGGGGGCCATCATTGGTGACACCGGCGTGTGCAAAATGTCAGATCATCATCTCTACAGAACCCTGAGATCTGAGGCCACCGTGGACTCCAGTTGGCCTCACGCTGCGAGTCGGTTTGCCCTCGTTTGTGTTCCGTGTGGCAAAGCTGATAATATTTCTCCTCTGTGTTCTTGGAGGCCATGCACATTGAGGGAAAGATCCCCACCGTGTACCGTCTGCTCCTCGCCACACAGAAAGCAAGGGCAGCAGGGCCATCCGTGCGCAGTAGGAGTGCCCGACCTATTTGCCGGCCTGTGTAGAAACTTAGACCACGCAGTGTCCCTCAGCCCCCTGCGGCCCCCGTGGCCTTCGTGCTCAGCTCAGAGTGCACAGGGTTAAGAGCTTCGGTTTTCCCTCCATTACTGTTATTGTTTAGAAGTGCACACTGCCAGCCAACCATCATTTAATTTGTTTTGCTTTGTTCGATGGTGGTGTTGATTAATTTTGCTTTGTGGCTTCACTTTGCTCTTGGTAATATCATTCTTTTTACCAGCAATGGAACCCTGCAAATGCCAAGCAGGCTGCCCCAGTCACAGTGGGCTGCAACACAAATGTGCGTTCATTTGGAGGCAGCACAAATAACTACGTTAGGAGAAACAATGTAATAGCTGTAATTACCGCCTGTCGGTGAGCCACCCTCCTCCTCGCTCTCCCTCTTTTTCCAGGGTCCTTAATGGGTTTTTGTTCTACAAAATCATCAGCATCTTTTGTCAAATGCTCGGTGGCCTCTGCCTTTTAAGCGGTCGTCTGTTTCGGTCTGAGTTGACCCATCTGCCGTGCAGATTCACATTCTGCCCCCTATGTTCTGAGGTCCCCCGGATGTGTTTTATTGACCTGCTTCTTAAAGTGTTTCCATGGTCTCCGTAATTTCCAAGTTATGCTTTTGCTTAGTTAGATTAAACCTGGCTTGTATTGCCAAGCCCCACCTTGCTGCCTGAGCCTGGCATCGGATGAGGGCTGGCATGACCTTCTCTCTCCACCTGAGGGAATCTAATGAGGTCCTGGGCGCCCAGCAGGGTCTCACCTCCCAGGTTGTCCTCTGGAAAGGAAAGAAGAACACATCGCTTCACAGCCTCTGTCAAGGGATTTCAAGCGTTGCCCCAGCTTTAAGCAACCCAGTCTGGCTTTGTGCCCCAGGGTCTCTGAAAGGTGAAAAGTTAGTAAAGTAAGGGACAGACGGGGGGTGTGGACGTGGTGCCCTGGGAGAGGTAGCTGCAGTGGAACACCACTATTGCTGTTGTTGTTAGGTGCCGTCGTGTCCCATGCACAGCAACCCTCATAGGGTTTTCAAAGGCTGATTGTTTTGGGATTGCCTTGGGAGTAGATTGCCAGGCCCTTCTCCCATTTTTGTGGTGCTGGGAATCAAACCCTGGATCTCAGAGACTGCAGAGTGGTGCTGCACCAACTGAGCTGAATCCATCACTTGTTGTTGTTAGGTGCCGTTGAGTCGGTATCTGACTCATAGCGATCCTCATAGGGTTTTCAATGGCTGACTGTTTCGGGATTGCCTTGGGAGTGGATTGCCAGGCCCTTCTCCCATTTTTGTGGTGCTGGGAATCGAACCCTGGACCTCAGAGACTGCAGAGTGGTGCTGCACCAACTGAGCTGAATCCATCACTTGTTGTTGTTAGGTGCCGTTGAGTCGGTATCTGACTCATAGCGATCCTCATAGGGTTTTCAATGGCTGTTTCAGGATTGCCTTGGGAGTGGATTGCCAGGCCCTTCTCCCATTTTTGTGGTGCTGGGAATTGAACTCAGGACCTCAGAGACTGCAGAGCGGCACTGTACCAACCGAGCTAAATCCCAGCCCGAATCCATCACTAAGGGGGGTGAAATACAGCAGAGGCCAGAACACAAGGAACTGAAAGGTGGCTTGTGAGAGGGGGTAAGCAAGGATGCAGGGAGAAAGGATTTCTGTGTGCGTCGGATGCCCATGACCTTGTATGGAGGCCTTGGCCTGAAGCTACGGTCTCTGGACTTCACAGACCTATAGCTTTGAGGACTAGGAAGGGAGGTCACCACAGAAGGCCTCATGTCTGTACAGTTAGTGAAACAGGAGGAACCCGAGATGGAGTAGGAGATGCAGCTACAGGGGAGATGTACCCATGGGGAGGTTCTCTTTAAGTCGTGCAGACTTGGAGAAGGTTTGCATTAGCACTGGGGAACCATGGGTGGGGTTCTCAAGGGACACTGATGCTCAGCTTCTTTGTAAACTGAGATACTTACTTTGTGGGGCCCTTGAGAGAGTGGAAAATAACAAATCTGAAAGTAAATTAAACACCCGGTGAGATGCCCTAACCAGAATGTAACCAGTGATGGATCCCTTTTAAGAAGGCGATCTGACTTGACTGCACCTAACAACAGAAAGGTATTTCTTTTAGGTGCAAGGAGCTCTATGTTTTAGGTGAAGTCTTTCTTAGAAATATTTTTGTCTGTTTTGGCTTTAAAATATATCTATTAACATCTTATAAACAAAATAAAAATCCTTATGTTACAACTTATTAAATTGATAGTAATTTTTAAAAATCTTTAGTACCTAAAATGAAAGTCACTTCTTGATATTTTTAACTAAAATTTTGTTCAATTGTGGAACAAAATATAATACACAATATAAAATATTAAGTTTCAAAGTTAGCATCTAATTTTCTGCACAGCACTTTGGAATACATTAAGCAGCCAAGATTATTTTGCACTTTGTATATGAATAAGATATTTTCCGATCAAGGTTCAATGGGAAAATGCAGCATTGTTTCTTTTTGCTGGCTTTTGTTTGATTTCCTGGAGGTAGATCAGGGATTTCAGGTCCTAAAAACCCCTAATCAAAGTTTGCATTAGGATAGGGATTCTTTCATTATATACTCGTCATTTCAATTCAGGAAGAATTCTTTCTCGTCCTAATAGATTCACAAAGTCCAATTATGATAACTGTTTTCTATCTAAACTTTCATGTATAGTGGAAGAATTACACCCACCAGATCTTCCATTCTAGAACAAATGGCCACTGGCCATCTACAAGTTTGGCGGCCAACAGTAATTACTGCAGGTTTGATCCAGCACATCTATTCTCGATTTTGCTGTGTTACATAAAGCTATCACTTCCAGCTTACTGGTTTCTTCTTCAGGCCCAGAATGCTCATGCATAGACGATACTACAATGTCAGCTTTTGATTTTTTGGTGACATGCGAAAACATGTCATATCAGCATGATAACCATGTAATGAAGAATTTAAAGGTCAATTTCTTCCTGGCAAAAACTCAGGAGGGATTTTTCTCTTGTTATGTCCCATTGTGCCTAGATAAGTTAGGTTTTGGTTTTCTAACTCATTCACCAGTTCAACTGAGCTAAATCAATTGTCTCTACTAATGTTCAATTCGAAGTATATATTGGTTTAGCTAAACAAAGCATTGATTGAGTAGCTTTGCTCAGCCTCAGAAGATGTTGATGATTCAATCCTTTGCCATCAGAATCTTTTCCACAATATCAACAAGCACTGAAATGATAGCCAGCCTTTGCATTTGCTAAATTCAGAATTTTTATTCCATATTTGTTGGGTTTCTGAAATGACCATGGCTACGGAGACCCACAGGCATTTTGTCAACTGTGACGAATTCTCCGAGTGTGTTGTAGTTCTGAATGCTTTCCACAAGCTCTTCAAACACCAGGGTGTGGGTGGTACTGGATCATTTTGATGCCTTTGCTTTGTGGTTTTAGAATTATTGAAGCAAAGGCATGTAAGTAAATTCAACATTCTTTCCAGCAACTTGTTGTTGTTTGTTGTTAGGTGCAGTCCAGTTGGGTCCGACTCATAGCGACCCTCATGGGATTTTCTTTTCTTTCTTTCGTCTTTCTTTCTTTCTTTTTTTTTTGCGGTACTGGGGGTTGAATCCAGGGCCTCATGCCTGCATGCTCTGCAAATACTGGACCACTGAGTTGCATCCCCAACCCATTTTTTTACTTTCTGAAACAAGGTCTCACTAAATTACGCAGACTGCCTCTGGTCTCGAACTTGCAATCCTCCTGCCTCTACCTCATGAGCCACTGGGATTATAGGCGTGCGCCACCACGCCCGGCTTCATGGGGTTTTCAATGGCTGACTGCTTGGGGATTGCTTCAGGAGTGGATTGCCATGTCCATCTCTCTTTGTGCAGTGCTGGGAATTGAACCTGGGTCCTCAGAGAGTGCAGAGCAGTGCTCATAGTCAACATCAAGGGCTCTGCTGGAATGAGAACACAGGAAGGGGAATGGTCCCCTTCCAGCAGCTTAGTGGAGTGAAAGAATCTCCGCTCGTTCCATCTGTAGCAAACATTGCCAATACGTCCTCATTGCCTGGTGTAAAAGCACCACTGTGTACGAGCTTGTAGTTCCATTAGATCTAAACTCCTCCGTTCTGGTCAATCCTGTCACTGATACTTTGCACAAGTTTTCTCAGGTTTTTCATTTGTCCATACAATAATTTCCTTCTGTATTTCCTCAGAAAATAAGTGATGCCAAATGTCTCTAACATATGAAGGATCCTGCAAAGTTTTTAGAGGGCCCATGGCACCTGGTAATTTTATTGTCAACCTATTAATGGCAGAAACTCTGCTGGGTCTGGCTCTCTCTGCTTTGACCACATGAGTCAATTTTTCCCATTCATTTTTTTCTTATTATTCTTGGTGGCTGAAGTTGAAGATTCTTCGTCACCTTCTTCTCCTTCTGCTTCTCCTTATGCTGCTTCTGTTCCTCCTCCTCCTTCTCCTTCTCCTTGTCCTCCTCTGTCTTCTACTCTTCCTTCCATTACTGCTCTTTCTTCCACCTCTCAGCGTCCATACCTTGAGCGCTCACCGGCTGTGGCAGTCATCCACACCATTCTCATCTTCATCTTTTGCATCTAATGCACTCAAAATTAATTCTCTCTCTCTCTCTCTCTCTCTCTCTCTCTCTCTCTCTCTCTCTCCTTCCTCCTTTTCTCCCTTTCTCCCTCCCTCCCTCTCTCTCTCTCTCTCTCTTCCTTTCTTCCTTCCTTTGTTTTTGCAGTACTAGGGGCTGAACCCACGGCCTCGAGCTTGCATGCTTTGCAAGTGCTGGACCACTGAGCTGCAACCCCAGCCCACTTTTTTCACTTTTTGAGACAGGATCTCACTAAGTTACACAGACTGCCTCTGGTCTCAAACTTGCGATCCTCCTGTCTCCGCCTCCCGAGCCGCTGGGATGACAGGCGTGCGCCACGGCGCCCGGCTTGCACTCAAAATTTCTTGTACAAACTCTGGAGATCAAGGATCAGAAGGCTTCAAAGCCATTTTTTCAATTTATTGTTGTGAGGATTATAGCATTGCATAAAATAGGAGGATAGTAATTAAAAAAAAAAAAGTAATATACCTAATGATGTTGGGTCTCAGAGACCCGAAATCCTTTTGTATCTTGTGCCACTGAATAAGTCAAAATCGCACCTGCAGTGACCGGCCAAGTAGACCTAAATATCAGGAAGGTGCTAGAGGGGTGAGCACTTGGGCGGAATTTATGTGTTCGAGTGTAGGGCGCTGCCCAGAGAGGCAGTTTGCCCCCGGCCTTCTCTGGCCTGCTTGGAGGTCTGAGACTCGTTCCCCGGCAGTAACCTTTGCCCTTCATGTGGGAACTCCCGGGCTTCGAGTTTCAAAGATGGCGCTGGCATCCAACTCCTCTCCTCAGACCCTTTGACACCTGATTGGCTGTTTCCAAACTACCAAGCAGCTCCTGATTGGATGGTTCAGGAACCACCCCCAATTGGTCTGGCATGTCTCCCTTGATTGGCCAAGGCCCGTATGGCGTAGCAATCTCTGATTGGTCCCTGGCTAGCCCCCCCCCCCCCCCCCCCCCCCCCCCCCCCCCCCCCCCCCCCCCCCCCCCCCCCCCCCCCCCCCCCCGCCCAAGGGGATATAAGGACCTTGCGCTGAGCATTCTGGGGACAGACGAAGCAATAAACAGCTGTGTAGCGCTGAGCTCTTGGAGTCGGCGTCTTCACTGGACGAAAGCAGCAAGGACTGCCGTGGGCATAAACCTCGAGCCTGCCTTTCTCAAGGCTTCTCAGAGCAGCCGTGGGCACAGCCTCCTTTCCGGGAGACGCGGTTCTCCGCACCCGGCTCCCCTCACCAGACGGCGGTCTTCATGGCTGGTTCCCGCTCACGGCCGGCGTGGAGCAGCAGGGCGACGCCACACATACGAGGTGAACGTGAACGCGTCATGCGTCGCGCGGGTGGGTTAGGCCCATGGGTCACCGGCTGAGGGTCGGTGGGCCCTCCCAGCCCCAGGCAGCGGCTGCTCCTTCCTTCCACACGGCTCCCGTGTTAGTCAGCCTCCGCCACTGTGACCAGCTCCGCCCTGGAGGTTCCTTCAGCTCACGGCTCGAGCTTCCAGCGCCTCCCTGCCAGGCCAAGCTCTGGGAAGGGCCGTGGCGCCCTCAGCCAGCTGGGGACCCTGCTGTGACCCCGGAGGGAGTCTCTCCTCAGCACAACCCCCCCGTGCGGTCCTCACCCTGGCCCCGTCCGCACTTACGGCTCTGTGTTCTCGTCTCTTCCTTGGCGTCTGACGCGTGCTGGCCCGTTTCTTCCACTCCTGAAGTCTTTGCTGTGCTCTGTGGGCCTCCCTGCCTTTTTGAACAGGTGGCAGCCGGGTATGGGCGGTCAGGGGAAGCCTGGCTTCTGAGGTTCACATCCTGGCTCTGCACTGCCTGTGTAAGGGGCCTCAGTTTCCCCACCTGGAGAATGGGTATGTAAGCGATGCATTCACATAGGGACACCGCGAGGTTTTAAAGGCACAATTTGTGAACAGCCCGTAGGATCTTTCCAGGCCGTTTGCAGGAGGTCAGCGAATGGTTGTTTCTCTCATTATCTTTGGCCGTCCTTCAAAATGCAGCGCACAGATTCCCTCACCCAGAGACCATCTTTAACCATGAAAATGTACAGGGTCACTGTGTTGAGCTTTCACATAAGTTATTTGCCTTTTTTTTTTTTTTTTTTTTGCTTGCGGTACTGGAGGTTGAACTCAGGGCCTCACACTTCCATCCTTGGCAAGTGCTGGACCAGTGAGCTGCACCCCTAGCCCATTTTTTACTTTGTGAGACTGGGTCTCACTAAGTTACATAGACTGCCTGTTCTCCAACTTGCGATCCTCCTGCCTCCGCCTCCCGAGCCACTGGGATGACAGGCGTGCGCCACCATGCCCGGCGCTGTTATTTGCCGTTATAAGGAATCTTCTGTTGTAGTCATTGTGTGTAAGTGGGGGAGCTTTGTGTGTGTGACTTCTTCAGTAGGTTGTGAGCTTCTTGAGGGTGGAGTGCTTTCCAATAATACTCCCTAGTTCCTGATGTATCTAATATAATCTCTTCAAATAGTAGACGCTCAGTTAATGTCATCTGATTTTGGTATTTAAAAGTGTTCTAATAGTCCCAGCGCTATTACAGATGATTTTGTTAAGTCCGTTGTTGTTGTTGTTGTTGTTGTGAGGTGCCATTGAGTTGTGTCTGACTCATAGTGACCCTCATAGGATTTTCAATGGCTGATTGTTTCAGAAGTGGATTGCCACATCCTTTTCCTGTTTTCTTGATGCTGGGGATTGAACTTGGTCCTCATAGAGTACAGAGCAGCACTCTACTAACTGAGCTAAATTCCAGCCCTTGTCCAGTATAAACAAAAATCATAACTAAGCTGGGGACTTGGTGGGAGCTACCCACTGGCCAGTGAAGAGAGGCTGCCAGCTTGTTGTGTGTGTTCGTGAGGCTTGTGTTTGCACCGTACTCTCAGACCACAGGACCAACACGCTGAGAGAGGCGGACACGCGTACTGCCCTGGATCGACAGTGTCAGTGTCCTGGATACGCTTCTGAGGTTGGCTCAGCCACATCTGCCCCCACGTACTGTTCTAATATCTTACAGCAATCTATTCTTAATAATCAATTGGAATTAAAGAAAAGCACAGACATTTCAAATTAAATATCTTAATTAAACACATATCTGAGGACCTTAATTTAACGTATTACCTAAAGCTCTAATGCTCTCAAGACATCTTAATTTACCATGAGTATAATTGTACCTTTTTCTTTCACTTTAGGCAGTAAATGCAGCAAGTAGCTCCTGTGTTCTTAACTGCAAAGTAAAATTTCTATTATATGATAATACTGCAAATGCAAGCAACTTCCTTTCCTTCTCTTTTTCCCTCCCTCCCTTCCTTCTTTTTCCTTTCCTTTCCCTTTTCTCTCTCTTTCTATTCTTTCTTTCTTTCCTTCTCTTTCTCTCTCTCTCTCTCTTTCTTTCTTTGTCATACTCAGTTGAATCCAGGGTCTGGCACACATTTTGCAGTTGCTCTACTACCGGGCTGTACCCCCAAGCCCATTTTTTACTGTTCATTTTGAGACATGATCTAAGTTGCACAAGCTGCCTCTGGCCTCAAACTTCTGATCCTCCTGCTTCAGCCTCCCCAGGCGCTGGGATTACAGGTGTGTGCCACCATGCCTGACTTTTGTTTCCATTCATTCTCAAGAGTAAACTGTTTATCTAACGCAAGTCATTAAGATTTAAGGAAAAATTTTGAGGCAGTCAAGCCAAACCAGCATAAACAGAGCTGAAGAGACATTATCCATGTTTCAATTTTTAGATTCAGATATAATTAATCACTCAGCTTAATTAAAGTAACCTTTAAGTTCCAGTAAACTAAGAAACAAATAAGAAAATTCTTGTACTGTTGACCAAAAATATGGGTAATAGATGTGTGTATCATAGGAAGGTGTGGTCAATTTTATATTTTTCTATTTTTTGTAAAGTTAACTTTACGTTGTCATGTCAATTAAAAAAGAGCAGCCAGGCATTGTGGTACAAGCCTTTAATCCCAGTGACTTGGGAGCTGAGGCAGGAGGATCAAGAGTTCCAGGCCAGAGGCAGCCTGAGCAACCAGTAAGACTCTGTTTCAAAACTAAAAGCTAACTAAATAACTAACAACTAATTAAGTCCACTAGATGGATTGACACTGTGTCTGCAACAATGGGCTTAAACATAAATAAGATCATGTGCCTGGCACAGAATCGGGGAGTGTTTCATTCTGATGCACACAGGGTTGCTATGAGTTGGACCTGACTCAATGGCACCCAACAACTACAACTAAATAAATAGATAAGGGGCTGGGGGTGCAGCTCAGTGCTAGAGCACTTGCGTAGCATGAGTGAAGCCCTGGGTTCAACCCTCATAGTACTGAAAAAAAAAGAAAAGCCACTGAGCATGGTGGGTCACACCTATAACCCCAGCATTGGGAGGTTGAGGCAGTGGGATCGTGAGTGCTAGGTTAGCCTGGCCTATGTGGTATGAGCCTCAGCCTCTGGGGACCAAGGGCTGGGGAAGAGTTCAGCGGGAGGTTGCTTGCCTAGCGTGTGCGAGGCCCTGGGTTCAATTCCCACCCAGTACTAGGAGGAAAAAAAAAAAAAAAAAACAAGCAAAAAAGACAATATTTGCGTGTTATTTAAAAAAAAATAGGCAGAATATTTACTTGTTACTGGTTAAAACTAACTTCCTTCTTTCCTTCCTTCTCTCCTTCCTTCCTTCCTTCCTTCTCTCCTTCCTTCCTTCCTTCCTTCTTTCAGTTTTAGAAATTATTCAGTAAATCATCTTGATATAATTTCCTCTGCTTGGGCCATAAGAAATTTTATTTTACCTTTTTATTATAGGCATTTGAATAAAATAGAACTAGGAATCAAGAGAATTAAAGATTACACCTAAGCATAACACAAATAGTGGAATGGCTTGGAAGGACCTCCTGAAAACCAGTCATTCCTTCTCCATTGGGCCAAAATTTTGAGTCTTGCATTAGAACACTAGGCAGCAAAGAACAAGTGATGAGAAAAAGCTTCAGCCATTACCACAGGAAAAAGAGATCAAATAGCAAAAAAAATTTTAAATGTTTAGGTGATGCACCCTCGCGTAGAGAATGCATTTCTTTCTTTCTTTCTTTTTTTTTTTTTGGTGGTACTGGGGGTTGGACCCAGGGCCTCACACCTGCATGCTCTGCAAGTGCTGGACCACTGAGCTGCGCCCCCAGCCCATTTTTTACTTTTTTGAGATGGGGTCTCACTAAGTTACGCAGACTGCCTCTGGTCTTGAACTTGTGATCCTCCTGCCTCCGCCTCCCGAGCCGCTGGGATGACAGGTGTGCGCCACCGCACCCGGCTCCTGAGAATGCCATTTCTGATGTTATTGCAGACGTATCTTACACTTGATGCACTGTGGCAAAGCATGTGCATTTGTAGTGGAAGCCATAGAGAACAGCAATGCTTAAATCAACAGGGAAACTGCTTCCACTTACTTTGAATCTTTCTTTTTCTTCCAGGGTCATGCCATACAATTCATTTAGATAGACTGCTTTACCCGGTTTATATGCAGCTGTTGTGTTTATGGATGATGGGAAATTTTTTGTCCGTGTTCCGATGAGCCTCTAAAAGGGATTATATTCTCCTGGAGAGCTGAGAATGGTGTTTAAACATGGCTTTCTCAGCTTTTATCTCTGAGTGATTGAATTTGAGTATCTCCAAGGAGTGAAATATTTGATTATGAAACTTTTAGATTGCACTTCAAATGCCGCTCCATAAACATTTCCCCCAGCCTGTGTGAACAGCAGAACTGCCCCAAAAAGGTGCGTGGTGACCTTGAGGAGACCATTGTTACCCCATAATGCACAAACCTGGAAATGTGACCGGGGAACACAAGGACGTCATGGAGTTCTCATGCCCGGACCGAGACTCATTTCTGATGCCTGTCTTTGAAGTCCGACATTTGGTTTCAGCCCCTGAAATATTAGCCACCCTGTGTCCTTCGGTTCTGCTTTCCCCCCGTGCTATCTGTGACAGGAAGCTCTCACTTCTTGAAGATGACCCATGCATTGTATGTCTGAATGAGCTGAAAATAATCAATGGGGTGTGAGCAGTGCTGGGCTGGAGCTGCCTGACGAGGCCAATCCTACAACCATCCTACAGCCCCAGTCAGGGCGAGGACCGCAGGGAAACCAACCAAGTTCTCTTTGGTAATCGGTTAAGTGATATTAGTACACATTTCTCAGATAAAAATCATTACCTATCATTTAATGACTCCCACTGTGAATGACGCCTGCAGCCATAGCGCTGTGGCATCTGATCCCGTCAGATCTCGGAAGCTAAGCAGGGTCGGGCCTGGTTAGTGCCTGGATGGGAGACTGCCTGGGAACACCAGGTGCTGTAGGCTTGGGAGAAGGACCTGGCAACCCCCTCCCAAGAATCAATCTGCCATTGAAAACCCTATGAACAACAGAGAAGCACTGACAATAGTGTTTCCCCTGTTGTACAGAGGGTCGCTATGAGTCGGATACTGACTCGATGGCACCCAACAACAACAACAACAACAACAACAACAACAACTGTGAATGAGGTTGTTATTTGTCTAGTGCAGAGCATTGCATGAAATAATCGCCCCTTGTCACAAATGATGAACGCTTCCCTGGTCGAAGACGATGCGGTCAGTGGTCCCTGGAAATCCTGGAGCTTTCTCCGGTTGACAGGGTTTGCCAGACGCATTTGTGGAGCGAGGAGGAGGCCCCTGGTCCCGGGCTGTGGCTCACTTTTTATTTCTCTTCTTTAATCACATTCTCTTCATTTTCTTTATTACTAAGATGGAGGCAAACCCACAAAAACCTGTTATCCATTATCCTTGTTCCAAATTTTGCTGGTTCTCAGTCCCTGGGGTTTGAAGTCAATATGTTTGGTAATGACTTTTTACAAAGAGAAAGGAAAAGGAACGGAGATTGGATTTCAAGTGTTGTGATAAATGCATATCTGAACTTTCAGCTGGGTTTGGCTTAAGGAACTCAGCATCAATTGCACAGGGAAGCATGTCTTTTGAGAAACTGAAATCTGACGGAGGACTAAATGAAATGCACTCGTATCTCTGTCTAGCTCTCTGCATGTGCATATGTACCCTTTCACCCCTAACTTGGTGAAAGTTCAGAGACATGCTCACCCATATCTTAAATAGAAAGCAGTGGATGAGTTTCTGATCAATTTGAGAAGCTGCAATTTATATTGCTTATGACTTTTTCCCCTTCAATTGATTTACTAATTGGCTGCAAATTAGCTTTATTGCTTGCATTTTGTTGGCTTATCAGGGTGGAAATAGATGGAGATCTTCCGTATTAAAAATATGCTAAAATACATTTTAAAACCCACTGGCAAAAGGAATTCTAACATGCAATATGTTTTAGAAGCAGAATCCAATACAAATACTAATTTGTTTTTTTGTAAACCCAGTATGAGATGGAGTAGGCGGGTAAACTGGCAATATTTCTTTAAAGAGAATACATAAAATATTAGAAGTATCAGCTTCACCAGGTCCTGTTTGTGAATAAGGCAGTTTTTGATTAATGTTGAAGACTCAGGAAATGTTATTATATTTTCAGTTAAAATGTAGGTCTCCTCTTCTCACCTAAAATCTTCCCAAGAATTTTACTCTTTCATTACTGGAAGATTGTGTTGAAGAGTGTGTGTGTGTGTGTGTGTGTGTGTGTGTGTGTGTGTGTGTACGTGTGTGTACACGTGTGCATAGCCATGTGCTGTATAATATTTCTGGTTCCGATGGACTACAGGTGACGTTGGTCCCATAAGAATTTGCCACCTAGTGATGTGACAGCATCTTAGCTTATCTAAGTGGGTCCTGTTTCACACAGTGGTCACATCACCCAATGACTCATTTCTCACAATGTGTCCCTGTCACTAAGTGACACGCACCCCTCCCTAGGCGCATGTACAGTTATGTGCATCCTTTTATTTTTCCAAATTGGAAACTAGATTTTCCAGTAATTGGAGCCAGCTTGGGTTTCAGTTCCTCTACACGCTTGATCAGAGCCGGGAAGTTCAGGACCACGTGGAAAACTCCGTCGGTTGTATTACATTTTTTCCACCCCACATTCCAAAGGCTCAGTGCTTCCCAGAAATGCAGAGATACAGGGCCACGTGGGCAGCCGGCCTAGCTTTTGAGAGCAGCTTCCTCTGCGGCCTTGTGGCCTGCAGCCTCCGGGGCGTGGGGGTGCTCTTGTAGCACCCTAGAGCATTCGGAGCAGGAGGACAGAGCGGGTGCTGTGGCTGTGCACCATGCCAGTGCTGAGGTTTTCTTGCTCCCACAGCTGGGCATTCTGTGCCACAGCGAGAGTTTTTCCTTCAAAGCTGGCACCTCACAAGGAGCTTTGGATGCAAGTTCTCAGTGGCACAAACGGGAGAGCACACACCATTTCATCTCCAGCTTCTCCCACAGACCGGATTGCTTCTGCTTTCATGGGACTGTTGGAGGCTAGCCTAACAACGACAACACCTAGGTATGGCTGGGTGCATGGACTGACAAAGTAGTTCAAAACAGAGTGAAAAAAATCACCTGAAACCGCTAGACACTCTTGCAAAGAGAAAGCAAAACACCTTTCCAGCAAGGCGTGCGCCAGATGTCTCCGCTCCGATCTGAAGGCAAACTAGAGCAGAGCGGTGACACTAAAGGCCCTTAAGCTCTTGCTGTAGATTTGTTATTAATTAAAAATTCAGCAAGGGAAATCTCAGGTTCTTTAAAGGAATGCTTTCTCTGTTTCCCCATATGAGGATGAACTCTTATAAATTCTATTTTATGACACTGACACCGATGGTTTGGGAGAATGAATTAATTGTTGGGGGAACAAAGCGGGTAAGCGAACACAGGAAGGAACGTCTCTGCAAAAGAACAATTAAATGAGATAGGTCATATGATCAGGGCTGAGTGTACTCCCAGCGACTCTGCGGCTCCCTCTTTCTGGAGGAGAGGACTCAGGGAAAGAGCTACTTTCCCAAGGATCATTATTTAAGTCTGCAGATGTATCGGAGCGTTGATGGTCTAGAGATCTGGGTTTGAGTGACTTAGGAGGCACTCCTTCAGGTAGCGCCTGTCACAACTCACTGTCTCACAGTTCTAGTACCCAGTGGCTCTCATGCTTTCCCTTTTGAGTCAGGTCAATGATTTGGAGCACATTTTGTAATACTGTAATTTTTGGTGGTATAATGAAGGAAACAGAAAGACCTCAAACAGTGAGAGAGAGAGAGTGTGTGTGTGTGTGTGTGTGTGTGAGAGAGAGAGAGAGAGAGAGAGAGAGAGAGAGAGAGAGAGAGAGAGAGAGATAAAGGAAGACAGAAAGGCCCCTCCATGGGCAGTCTTTGTACTGAACCTCCGCTGGTCTGGCTGAGACCTTCTGCAAGCTACATCGAGTCCGAGAGTCTTTCTACCCTAATCCTATTTCACCCCTGCTGACCTTATTCTCTCTGGTGCCCTTCCTCCTTATCCTTCACTGGCAGAATCCCAAGACCTCCATACTTGGGCTATGGTGTGTCCTGTCTAGCCCAGGACAGCTAGTAATGCAGATCCATAAAATCTTTTCACGTCATGTGGTTTTCGGCATTTTGTGACCCTCTTGTGCATACACACTAACTATTATATAATTTATGTGTGGCTCAGAATAATCCCTCTTTCCTCAATGCAGCCCAGGGAAGCCAACAGGGTGGACATCCGTGCTCTAGCCATTTGCTCCCTACAAGACCTAGGATGATATTCTTAGCTCCTACGTGTCTTAGTTCTGAGAACGTGAGGCATTTAACTTTTCTGTTCTCTCACCACCTTTTTGGTTTTTAGTTTTATTTTATTTTTAATTAATACATACTTAAATTTATGGCACCTAATATGCTTTTTTCAATATATATAGACATTGTGTCAAGCCAGGTTATCAAAGAAACACACCTATAAAAATCAAATAATAAAATCTTACCATTTTGCTAGGGAACCTCTTCAGTTTCTCTAAAAATTAGTGATAGACAAAATTCTGCATTCTTATAATTGGAAAAAAATTATTTTGATGTTGCATTTGCTTCTTAGTGTCCCTGGTCTCAGCATTATAAGTACAAATTCATTTGATTTTCCAAGAAATTTGAAGGCACTGCTTTCTAGTCACTCTTGTCATTAGATTGAAAAATATAATGACAATCTGAGACTCAGTGCTTTGTAGGCAAGCTGCATTTACTCTTTAGAAGGTCTCAGAATTGTTTATGTATCTTGGTTTGAAAACTTCACTGGAATATATTCAGAATATATTCTTCTTGACCTTAATGAGGACACAGTGAATGTGTATTCTCTTAAGGTTGATTCATAACTTGAGGGGAACTTCCTTTTATTATTTTTGATCATTTCCATAATTATTCATTGAGATTCTACTCTGTTTAATTTCTATTATAAGAATGTTGAGCTTTTTGATTGCTAACTTACATGCAGCTCACATTTTTGAAAATTTATTTCGTAATAATTTTGAGTTCTCCATATTTTCTCAACATCTTCTGTTGGTTTTTTTGCATGTATAGTTCTAATTTCAAAGAATTCTGTCATTTTTTTCCTTCTTATTATTTCTTCTTTGTAGAAACTTTTGAGGTTTCATAAATATAATAATGTAACTCAGTGGACAGTGGTAAGTCACACGAGGTGATGGGTACACCTGGGGAGAAGCACATTATCAATAATTGGATTTGTGTTTTCTTATCATTTTTTCTGAAACTATGTTTATGGGTAATCTTTAAAATTCATCGCCTGACTGCATCCACTTAAAATTAAGCATCAACTCTTTTGCAAGTTTTCTTAGTAGTGCTCGTTTAACTTGGGTTTTGTTGGCTGTGTAAGCTTTTATTTCCTCCCTTATGACTTTAGCTCCTGTGCATACAAATCTACTTACATTTTAATAACCTAACATAATATTTCCTCAGAAAACTTCACCCACTCTGTGCTCATTTTTCCGTGAATGATTAATGATGATAATTTACATAGAATCTTCTACTGAAAAGCACATTAAATAACAGCGTTTCCAGTGCGGGCTCCGCACATCTCATTACACTGGGGAGCGGCACTTAGAATGAACGCCACTGCTCTGACCACTTGCAAGTCGGTGTAGCTGTGAAGAAATGTGAGAGGTAGAGGAAGGTATTTGAATAGATGCCACTGCAAACCCAGGGTCTCTATTCACAAGGACAACATCGAGAGATCAGTAAAAGTTCTCACTCTAGGAATAGCAGACTGGGTTTGGATCCCAATTCCACTGTCTACTTCCAGGCTGATTTTTCAGAGCCTATTGCCCCACAGGAATGGTGGGGTGGCCAATGGACAAAATGCATGTGATGTGTTTTGTATGGTTCCCAGGACATTGTAAGCATTCAAAAATATTAGTTATTATGATTGATAGATTGGCAGTCCATCAGAGGAAAATGAGTCTGTTTGTTGTCTGCCCGAAAGGGTTGCATCTTTTTCTTCTTGCTACCTCATTACATTTTGTTTTTCACGTGTAGAATAGTCCTGTTATTTGCAGCAAAATGGATGGAATGCAAGGATATTATATTAAGTGAAATAAGCAGGATAAATGGAAGGATAAACAGGAGACAGGAAGGATAAAGGAAACAGAAGGGTAAACACCACATGTTCTCTTTCCTATGTGGAAGCTGAAAGAATTAATGTGGAAGTAGAGTAGTGGTATAGTTGGAAGGGTATTGGGGTTAGAAAAAGTGGTGAGATTTGATTAGTGCATGCCATATGTGTGGGAATATCACACTGATCCCCATTAATATGTACAATTAATATGTTAATTTAAAAAATTATTTTTCTGCTTTTCCAAATATACTATTAGCATCATGTAACCAGAGATTGGGCTGGGATTTAGCTCTGTTGGTAGAGTGCCGCTCTATAGTCTCTGGGGTCCCAAGTTTGATTTCCAGCACCACAAAAATAGGAGAAGGACGTGGCAATCCACTCCAGAGGCAATCCCGAAAGAGTCAGCCATTGAAAACCCTGTAAGGGTCTCTATGAGTCAGACATGACTCCATGGCACCTAACAACAACAACGACAACAACCAGAGATTGTCATCCTTATTGCCCAGCATGATCAGCAGGAACTTTGCACATCCGTCCAGTGCAGGTACAGAAGGAAGTATCTAAGAAAGATATGTTTTCACATTATAAACTTATCCAAGTATTTAAGGGTAGAATCCAATGTACTTTTTTCTGATGGAAAAGAGAATAGAAGACAATAGAAGGTGAGATACCGTGAGAATAAGAGGTGAGCTTAGAATCACCAGGGGCAAAGTCAAAAGGAAAGGCGCTCTGTGTGGACTGATTGAGAGAAGATACCGGCATATGGTATGGATGTGCCGTAAGGCGCTCACCTCTCCAGGCACAGGAGTTATAAATAGAATGACAGGAAGACAGCAAAGGGGCAGAGCTTTGTGCCACAGGATGAAGGTTTTGCCCTTAACAGTAATTACTCCTGGCAACCCCTGAATCCTGTGGTGACCCCACTTAGGATAAGATGCCCTTCCCTGGGGAAGTGGGTCCTCCTTACTGGTGCTTTCTGAGATGGAATAGGTACTAACCTCTTCTTCAGCCCTATGGCTCAAATTCTGTGCTTCCACAAAAAATGGGAAAGACAGGGAAGCACACCTAGAGGTGTCTTGAGTTAGATCCCACACAGGAATAGTGCAGATGGTGCAGATCCATCTGAAAGTTAAGTGAACAGAAATTCTGCAAACCACTGCAAACCATTATAGACCTATAACGTCCTTGCTGTGGGTTTAGTCCAATTCTAGAGACTGGTTTTTAGTATGTTTCCAATCTAACTCCTCTCAGATTCCCCCATCGCTACCGTTCAGAGGCCCCTGAGTGTTTCCATCAGAAAAATAAGATGGGAAGTAGAAAGTATACTTCTGTCTACTTCTAGGCTGATTTTTCAGAGCCTGTGGCCCCACAGGGTTAGTGGGGTGGCCAGTGGACAACATGCATGTGATGTGTTTACTATGGTTCCCAGGACATTGTGTTGTTGTTGTTGTTAGGTGCCGTCGAGTCGGTATCTGACTCATAGCGACCCTCTGTACAACAGGGGAAACACTATTGTCAGTGCTTCTCTGCTGTTCATAGGGTTTTCAATGGCAGATTTTTGGGAGGGGGTTGCCAGGTCCTTCTCCCAATCCTACAGCTTCTGGTGTTCCCAGGAGGTCTCCCATCCAGGTACTAACCAGGCCCGACCCTGCTTAGCTTCTGAGATCTGACGGGATCGGATGCCACAGGGCTACCGCTGCAGGCCAGGACATTGTAAGCATTCAAAAATATTAGCTATTAAGATTGATGGATTGGCAGTCCATCAGAGGAAAATGGGTCTGTCTATTGTCTGCCTGAACAGGTTGCATGTTTTTCTTCTGGCTACCTCATTACATTTTGTTTTTCACCTGTAGAATAATCCTCCAACAATTTTAACATGTGTCCCTGGGTTTGGCAGAGGGGGAGGTAAAACCCGAGACTAGATGGTTCAAAGCTGTCGCACGTATTTAAAGTCGTGGCGGGCTCTCGCCATTAGAGATTACGATTCACCTTTAAA
Organism: Pedetes capensis; assembly: GCA_007922755.1. Lineage (NCBI taxonomy): Eukaryota > Metazoa > Chordata > Mammalia > Rodentia > Pedetidae > Pedetes > Pedetes capensis. The sequence continues at coordinate 41,879 of VMDO01006245.1, read as the reverse complement.
ATTTCATTCTGTTTTCACAGTGTTAGTTTCTGTTACTCTAAACTCACTCCTATTCCTCAACTTTTTACTAGCTTAGCTAACAGCTGGGTTCCTTGAGATTTAAAAGTAGCCCTATCGCTGCTCTGGTCCCTGCACTCTGCACCCAGCACAGCGTTGGCAGAGGCGGCCAGTGCCCTCCTTGGTGAGCTGAGCCTCAGGATCTCTCCGTGGGAGGCTGGGGAGGGTGTGAAGCTGCAGGACCTCAGCCCGAGCTCCATTTGGATGGTAAGCGAAGGAGCTTATTAGTGTATCACAAAGCTCCTTCCTTCCTTCTTGGCAGGAGTCGTTGCTTGGAGCCAGCAGGTGCTTAATGCTGTTAAATTTATGAGTAGTGAAAGCTGTTGGATTTCTTAACATCTGGGTAACATAAATTATCAGACTTTTTTTTTTTTTTTTTTTTGGCTCAACATAGTTGGAAAGTGATTTTGAAATCCATGGAAAGCCATTAAGTAACCTCTCCTGGAATGTGTTTATTTCTGAACATTTACCTCTGTGACTGTAGGTTGTCCCCAGATGAGTTGACAGAGGATGGCGGGGGGAAGTGGCTGGGTCAGAAAGAGCTGAGCCGCAACTGGGTCTCCTTGAGATCACTAGTAAGAGGCAGGCCGCCTTTCATTTATTCATTTATAGTTCCCTCGTAAGATGTAGGGAGCCTTTCATTTATATATTTATAGTTTCCAATTTGTAAAGAATTTTCTTGCTCAGAATTACCAATAAGGTCAGCATAGGACCAAAGTATCAATTTGTAAATGACTTCCATTGGTTATTTTGCCTTTTCAACTAAGCGTGGTATTGGGAGCTGCTCATTTATTCGCCTTTTCTTTCCCTCTCCTCGGTTCTTTCATTGCAATAGGTAATTGAGTTTACGACCTGTCAGGCAGAATTTAAAAAGTAAAATAAAATGGGAAGAAAGGAATTGGCTTTTCCTTAACAGTAATAGGCTCGCTACTGAACAGTATCCGCCCGTGTTGATATTGTCTGGGTGTCTGATTTCTACCAGCTCTGCTCAATGCACATAGGCATTTTGAAAACTCTTAGCCACTGTTGGTTTTAAATGGTGCCGTCCATAAAAAATCACCACACTAGTGTCTCCACGAGGAAAAGGGGGGCTTTTGAGCTTGAGGTGAATTGACAGACTGTTTTACTTTCTGACAGAAATTGAAGTGGTGTGTAATACGTGTTTCATAGGCTGCTACTTTTTGTGGTCTCATATCTACTGCATACTAACAACTGGATTCAATAGATTAGAAAGAAAAAAAAAACACAAAATAAGATATGCTAGCATGTCATCGCATGGTGTGGTGGCAAGAGTGGAGGATTTATGAGGACAGCTGGGCACAATGCCACTCTCCACCGATCCCGGGGAAATTGTAAAACAGTCAGACATGGTCTTCCTTCCTCAGAGGAGAATTTGTCATGGACGTTATACATGACAACCCAGCACCTATTGTATGTTGTCCTCACCTTTTTGCTGGTGATGTTTTAATACGCTACACACACACACACACACACACGCTTAGGACCTTCAGCTATTTTATATATGTATATTATATGTTTCTGTATATATGTGTGTATATATATAGCTAAAGGCGTTACATATCCCAATCATACAGACCCAATAAAATAGATACACCTGGGCTATTGTATGCAATATTTTGTGGCTCCTGAGAAAGAATGCAATTAATTTCAAAATATGTTTAAGTACTATTTTACCTTACTTTGAAACTTCACGTTTTCCAGATTTTCCATACTCGCTTCTTGGGGAAATATGCACTTTCAAAGAGGCATGCTTTTTAAACAATACTTGGTCACATATGTATGGATGGTTGCTCCAAGTTGTGTTCATTTACAGGAATATTTTGGGATGTTTTCACAAGGGAAAAGCAAAACCCAAGGCTTTCGCATAGGATCTATAATAATGCTTCACAACTGAAGACAGTTTTCTTGGGGTTTTTGCTTCACGGAAAAAAAAAAAAAAAGAACAATAATGCGGCAGAGACCCCAAAGGGAAATATATTGTTAATGGAAAAAATTGCCTTCATTCACTCTTTCTATTTAAGGGAGCTCTGGCTGCCAGGTTATAATGAAAACATAAAGGTCTAATACAGAGCTGATCAGGGGAAAGAGGCGAGGGGAAGGAACCCAGAAAATGCAGCATCTGATCCAGATGTTGGCATTCATGGGAAGACTCTTGTGAAAAACAACCAACAAACTCTATCTTCTTCATCCTCTCTGAGGTCCCTCCTCTGTGATCGAATGAAAAACAATTAAAACCTTATTCAGATTGCAAGATTTTTTACATAACTTAGTTAACTTGTGTTTACACATAATAAAATCTTAAGAACAGAACATTTTCTTTATGGTGGCTGATCCAGTTGACGGGGAGAGGTAGAAACCAGCAATGACTAACAGTGGCTTGGTTCCAATCAAGAAAATTAACTCCAAAGCCTTCTTATTGTCTCTTTCTTATTAAAACAAACATTTCCTAAACTCATTGAAATCAGAGATGAATTGTGAAAATTCAAGAAAGGCTTTGAAGTCTGGCTTAGGAAATGATATTTCTCTGGGTTATTTTTCAGAAAAAAATTTAGTCTCAGAGAGAAACTCAGACACAATATAATGCTGAGCGACAGACATTAGCAGAGTGTGCATATCACAGGAGGGGATGAATAATCTCGCAAACCACCTGTCTTGGCCTTTTGCATAACCTTTGGGAAAGCATTTTGGAGAAGGTGGTCACAAAATGTCCCAGGATTATAAATCCTTCCTGTGGCAGCTGCTTAGCTATTCTGCAATTTGACGTCTTTTGATGGGGCTGTCGAGGATGACAGCAAACGAGATCTTCCACACCTTGCCAGTAGGCAGTTCTCCTCCTCAGTGACTGTTTTGCCTCTGCTTTGGCTGGCCTGGATGCCTCCCCAACACTTGCCATTATTTACATTGGCATCTTACTCCATATTTTGTGAGGTAGCTTTTATAAGCCTACCCACGTGACTGAAATCCCACCAAAAGTCAAACAATAAAATGGTCTTACATGTGCAGTTTCAGTACTAAGTTACTAAATGTAAAGCTCGTTCAGATTGCAATATGGGAATGCATCATTTTTGTTTTTTGTTTTTTTTAAAGTTTTGTCCTAGCTTAGATTTCCCAGGCCAAGGGTTCGAGTAAAAGTCATTGATGTGAGAAGTAGAACCCTAAGTAGAAGTCAAGGAGGACACAGGAAAAGTACCGCACTTCCTGGGAGATTTAAAAGACCATGGTGTACTTGAGGGGGGCTCTGGGAGTCAATGTGAGCCCTTCAGAGTCACCCCAAATGAGCAGTGGGGAGTTTACCCCAACTGCAGCGAGCTCCCTGTAGGGAAGAGCAACACACTGACCTATGGGCCCATCAAGCCGATTGCAGGAGGGCAAAATGGCACCGAGAGGGCATGCGTCAGTGACAGAGAGTATCTGGAAATCGTCAAATGAAAACCATTAATACTTCAGAAAAATACTGCAAAATCCAAACACATGAGCAAAGCACATAAAATTAAGAACTACTAATACAAAATCAGGATCAACAGCAATAATAATGAACTAGTTGGCCTGGCAAAAGAACCAAGAGATCTGTCCTAGAAGAAGTGCAATCAGAGTGCTCCTTGGAAACAAGGATGGCCAGACTGCATCTTATGTGTTTTGGACATGTAGTCAGGAGGGACCAACCCCTGGAGAAAGACATCATGTTTGGGAGAGTGACAGGTCAACAAAAAGAGGAAAACCCTCCACCAGATGGATAGACACAGTGTCTGCAACAATGGGCTTAAGCATAGATAAGATGGAGTGCCTGGCACAGAATCGGGGAGTCTTTCATTCTGCTGTACATAGGGTCACTGTCAGACCCAACTCGACAGCACCTAACAACAACAACAACAATATTTATTGGTTTGCAGCCATACCACTGTGGCGTCCAATCCCATCAGATCTTGGTTAGTACTTGGATGGAAGACCACCTGAGAATACCAGGTGCTGTAGGCTTGAGAGAAGGACCCAGCAACCCACTCCTAGAAAACAATCAGCCATTGAAAACCCTATGAATAACAGAGAAGCATTGACAATAGTGTTTTCTCTGTTATACATAGGGTTGCTATGAGTTGAACATCAACTCAATGGCACCTAACAACAACAAGAACATTTATTGCATACAATATGTATATATAGCTAAAGGGATGGAACTTCATACTATCGTCACACGTTTCTGTTATTTTATTGTAAATATGCTACTATATTTAGTATAAAAGTCATTATAAATATCATGAAAATATTGCATGTTTTTTTGTATATTATTTATTATATTATTACACTAGCTTCTCATAGGAATATCTATAATATTGGTTCAATTTAGGCCATGAGAAAATTGGAACAATTATCGAATTTTTTTTTTAACAAAACCCAGAAAAACCAGTAAAATCCACAGGTACAAGTTCACTAAAGAATTGAATGAATAGAAGGCACTTAGGGAATTAAATATTTCTCTAGGTGAGATAAAGACTTCTTTCTTTTTGAGTCATTTCTGTGTTTTATATATTTGCCTTTAAAATTATATAACAATCACATCTACCATAAGTGACTTTAATTTGTTTTTTGAATCTCTTATGTAATGACTGCAGCCATAGCCCTGTGGCATCCGATCCCGTCAGATCTCGGAAGCTAAGCAGGGTCGGGCCTGGTTAGTACCTGGATGGGAGACCACCTGGGAACACCAGAAGCTGTAGGCTTGGGAAAAGGACCTGGCAATCCCCTCCCAAAAATCAATCCGCCATTGAAACCCCTATGAATAGCAGAGAAGCACTGACAATAGTGTTTCCTGTGTTGTACAGAGGGTCACTATGAGTCGGATACCAACTTGACGGCACCAAACCTAACTAACCTATGTAATGACAATAAAGCTCATCAACTGCTCATTTGCAAGTTCAAACTGAAACCGAAGAAAATACAAGTGTATGAGAGCCAAGTTATAACTTTAAGTCTATCACCCCTGAGTTCAAGAACATCATCTCAAGATAGATTTGATGCATTATAAACTAATTATTGAAGACCAGATGATTTGTGGCATATCAAAGACCTCATTCATGAGGAAAGCAAAGGGTTATTAAAAAGACAGGAAAAAAGAGAAAAGATCAAATTACATGTCAAAAGAGACTTTGAAACTTGCCCTTCAATGTTGAACAGCCAAAGTAAAAGGAAGACATGATAAAGTTAAGGAACTAAACAGAAGATTTCAAAGAGCAGTGCGAGAAGACAAAATCAAATATTATAATGACATGTGCAAAGAGGTGGAGATAGAAAACCAAAAGGGAAGAACATACTCTGTTTTTCTCAAGTTTAAAAATTGAAGGAAAAATTCAAGCTTCATGCGGCAACAGTGAAGGATTCTACAGGGAAAATATTAAATAATGCAGGAAACACCTAAGAAGATGGAAAGAAAACACTGAATTATTATATCAAAAAGAATTGGTGGGTGATCAACCATTTCAAGAGATTGCATAGGATCAGCAACCAATGGTACTGAAGGAAGAAGTGGAAACTGCCTTGAAGGACCTGGCAAAACACAAGGCTCCAGGAATTGATGGAACACCAATAGAGATGTTTCAACAAACAGATGCAGCACTAGAGGTGCTCACTTGTTTATGGCATGAGATTTGGAAATCAGCTACCTGGCCAACTGACTGGAAGAGATCCATATTTGTGTCTATTTCCAAGAAAGGCAGTCCATCTGAATATGGAAATTATTGAATGATATTACTGTTTCACACAGGTAAAATTTTACTAAAGATCATTCTAAAGTAACTGCACAGTATTTAGACAGGGAACTGCCAGGAAATGAAGTCAGATTCAGAAGAGAATGTGGAATGAGGGACATCATTGCTGATGTCAGATGGATTTGGGCCAAAACTGAAGAATACCAAAATGATATATGTCTATGTTTTATTGACTATGTAAGGACATTTGACTGTGTAGATCGTAATATGTTATGGATGACATTGCAAAGAATGGGAATACCAGAGTACTTAATTGTCCTCATGAAAAATCTGTACGTGGACCAGGAGGCAGTCATTTGAACATAACAAGGAAACATTGCCTGGTTTAAAGTCAGGAACGGTTTGTGTCAGGGCTGTACCCTTTCACTGTACCTCTTCTGTCTCCATGCTGAACACATAATCCAAGGAGCTGGACTTTATGAAGAAGAATATACATGAAGATTTCAGAAAGACTTATTAACAACCTGCGTTATGCGGATAAACAACTCTACTTATTGAAACTTAAGAGGATTTGAAATATTACTGATGAAGATCAAAGATCACAGCCTTTAGCATGGATTGAAGATTGGAGAACACAGCCTTAGTGTAGATTGAGCCTCAACATTAAGAAAACAAAAATCCTTACAACTGGGTCAGTGTGCAACTTCATGGTAAAAGAAGAAAATATTGAGGTTGTCCAAGATTTTTCTTTACTTGGTTCTACAATCAACACCCATGGAAGCAGCAGTCAAGAAACCAAAAGATGCATTGCATTGGGAAAAGCTGTTGCAAAAGTCCTCCTTAAAGTGTTGAAAAGTAAAGATGTCACATTGAAGTTGAAGGTGCGCCTGACTCATGCCATGGAATTTTCAGTTGTGTCACGCTCTTGTGAAAGCTGGAAGTTGAATAAGGGAGACAGGAGAAGAATTGATGCTTTTGAATTAAGGTGCTAGAGGTGAATATTGAGTATACCATGGACTGTCAATGAAACCAACAGATCAATAATATACAAAGTGCAACCAGAGTGCTCCTTGGAAGCAAGGATGGCTAGACTGTCTTATGTATTTTGGACATGATGTCAGGAGGGGCCAATCCCTGGAAAGGGACATCATGTTTGGGAGAGTGGCAGGTCACCAAAAAAATGAAAACCTTCAACTAGATGCATTGACACAGTGACTGCAACAATGGGCTTAAACATAAATAAGATCACGTGCCTTGCACAGTGTTGGGCTGTGTTTTGTTCTGTTGTACATAGTGTCACTGAGTTGCACCAACTAGATGGCACCTAACAGCAGCAACAATCATTGTATTTCTGTGGTCTATGATATAGTGAACCTCAAAAGAGAAAAATTTTAAATGCCTATTTTGAAGTGTGATCATGTATAATTTAATAATATGCAATATGACATATGAGGTTTGATAAAAATTATAGTGAATGTTTAAATTAAAAAACTCATGAAAGAAGACTTTCAGAACTGCCTGAGAAAATGACAAGAATGATAGAATATTTGTATTAAAAGCCATGGGGAGTATTTTGAAGGGAATTAATGGCAACATATCTTTTACAGTAATTAATTTTTATGTTTAAAAATTCACTATAATTTTTGTTCATGTCTTATCTGTGTTACATTTACATGTAAATAATTATGCTGCTAATTATTTTTATAGTATAGAAAAATATTTTATAATATGATTATACAATATATCACAGAACAGAAAATTTCATGGGGTCAAGATTTGAAGACATTGCAGAAATTATCTTTCACAAAGTGCAACTTTTGAATGTAATGGCTTGGTGACAACATTCTTTAGAAAGGGTGCTGGTCAGAAATCATTTCCACTGCTCCTCTGGCTAAATATCCTGTGTCAGATGCTCTGTTCCTTAATTTACCCCTCCTAGTGAGTCCAGGACTTCCCCTCTGCCAGATTCCTTGGCCGTGTAATAACAATCATAAGTTTAAAAATTTTCCAGTGAGATAACCATCAATGTCAGAACATTTTGGACTTGTAAACATCCTATCAAGCACATCCTAAAAGTCATCAGCTTTTAAAATCCAATGCATAAAGGCTGTTTTCAATTATGAAATAGTTATACAATCAGATATATACTTATTCTTTTCTTTTTAATTGGAAATTTTTAATGTACACGTTAATGTGGTTCATTCTGACATGCTTTTCATTGTGACAATTCCATATATGCATTTTGATGTACATTATTCATATAGGTTCCCCCTTACCCTCTTGTATGCTTCCCCCCACCCTCCCCATCTAAGTCTTCTCTATCATTTACTTGGTAATATTTTTCTGTATGTCCTTGGGTTCCAGTTCTGTTTAAGATAGAAACTTTTCCTGTAGTGAACTTTGTTTTTATCTTGTCAGAACAATTGCATGCATTTTCTAGACCATTTATATTGACACCATTCTTATATTTTTTTTCCTTTTATTTTGATCTGACCTTTGAACAGGATTTTTCCTTCTTATAATTTTGATTCAGCTCCCACATATGAGTGAGAACATGTGGTGTTTCTCTTTCTGAGCTTGCGTTCGTTCACTTAAAATAATTTTCTCTAATTCCATCCATTTTGCTGCGAATGACCTTATTTCATTTTTCTTGATTGCTGAGAAGTATTCCATTATGGATACATACTTATTCTTGACAAGAAAGTTTAGTAAAAGCATGGCCGTTCTTTGTCACAGAGTATGCTGTCTTCACTGGTCTTTAGTGCTTCATCTCCTGAAAAGTAAGAACGTCCCCATCTATCCTTGCATCGTTTTTGGTAAGGGGCTCTCAGTCCAATAGGAAAGTTCTGTCGAAGAGCCCAGTGGTCTGGAGGTCATGGTTTCTCTATTTCATTGCCAGAGTCAAACGCTAGCAAATTTCTGATGCCAAAGTTGTAACTGCTCGGTGATAAACCTTAGCTTCAGTGTGAGTAGAATTGAGCTCTCAAGATCATCATTAGCTTCGAACGCCAGCTGGTCACTAACAGACATGTCCTCTACAGGGCTCAGGACATGTCTTCTACAGGGCTCAAAGCCTCTGGGTGGAAGGCAAAGCAGTTTCCCGTGAACACCACCATTATGGCGGTGGTGGTGGTGGTGGTGGTTGTTAGGTACAAAGACCAGGAGGCAGTTGTTCGAACAGAACAAGGAAACACTGCCTGTTTAAAGTCAAGAAAGTTGTGCGTCGGGGCTGTATCCTTTCACCATACCTCCTCAGTCTTGACGCTGCGCAAATAACCTGAGAAGCTGGACTTTATGAAGAAGAAGGAAGCATCAGGATTGGAGAAAGACTCATGAGCAACCTGTGATATGCAGATAACAAACTTACTTGCTGTAGGTGAAGAGGGTTTGAAACATTAGCTGATGAAGATCAAAGAACACAGCCTTCAGTGTCCACTGCACCTCAACATCAAGAAAACAAAAGTCCTTGTAACGGGGTCGGGAAGCGACTTCATGATAAATGGAGAAAAGATTGAGGGTGTCTACGTAATTTCACACCAATTACAACTCGCCCTTATATTCATTCTCTATTCTTTCCATAAATCCATATCCTGGTTGACTGCTAAGGTTTAAAGAGGCCTCATTTTCTCAGGAAATTTATTTAAAATATAGGTTAAGGTAATTTACACCAAAATAATATGGTTTTCAAGGAGCTGAAAACTATTGTGACGTTTCAAAAGACAAAGCAAAGGTCAAATAAGATAATATATATAAAAATATTACAAAATATTAATTATTATTAAAGCAATATGAGATGACTCAAATTTACCTATTTTTTAATTCAATTTTTGAGTGATTAAGAACCTTTGTAGACTATTATGCCAAATATTAAAAATAATCTTTCAAAATCCTCCTGCCATTGCCAGCCTTTCCTTATAGTATCAGAGGGGTTTCTATATTAAATAATAGCAAATGATTTCAGATAAAATGTTCCTGCAATAGTTAATCATAAAAAATAATTTTTTTGCTACATGATGCATTGGTCATTTAGAAAAAGAAAAGTCTTGGCTAATATGTCATTATGAAACTTTTATCTGCTTACTATTGACTACAAATATTACTAATATCCCAAACCTTTTTGTTTTAATTTTAAGAAACACGATTTCCAATAATGGTGTCTGGTTGCATTCATATATCAACTGTCCTAACCTTTACATCAAGCTGGATTACATGTTATTGTATTAATTTCTCTGCACTATGGCATTTGTTCGGTGAGTGGGTCCTAATTGGTAAATAGCCTTAACTTTATTATAGACTTGAGAATTGGAATATGCAAGGAGCAAACTACTCTGAGCTGTCCCTATTTCTCTGAGTTTATGTTTGTATCCAAGTTTTGTTTTCCCTAGTACGTGTGGGAAATGATATAGAGGAAATTTTTTCCAACATTATTTGGCTTTTAGACCACAAGTTTTAAAAGCTAGTCCTAACTTAGGGAAGATTTTTCTTCCTTTGGTCCCACAAATACCTAACAAGAGTGGTCTCTGCTAGGCCAGCAAGGGATTTACAAATGACATTATTTCGTGATTTCACAAGTCATTTCCTTCACAAGGAACTGTACAGTAGAGTTCTTTAAGCTTTGCTTTTCCATCCTTAAAATCCCTAAATGCTTTGTATCCAAGTGGTAGCCACTGGTTATTGCATACTTATTAAGTGCCAGTTACTAATATGATACATTAGTTCACATAACCATAGCAACCACCTCACAGTAAAGCCGGTGTTCTCACTGTGCAGGTGAGGAAACAGCCTACAGACATTGAGCAACTTGCTGATAGCTACGTGGCTCAGTGTTAACAAGACTCACTTCAGACTGAAGTCTGTTTCCGTAACCACCTGGATGTGACTTTCAGGTTCTGTGAGCAGAACACACACCACAGCTGGACACCTGGTAGTTTCACTCCTGGGTGGTTGGCTTCTATGGTTTGCTGCTGTCCCCGATAATTCCACATCTAGAGACCCCTTTCTGCCCAGGTTAATGATTGCTTCACTCAGATACAACTCTTCTTTGGGTATGGTCCAAATACTTCCGTGATGGGAATATTCTCTGTCATTGGAACCCTTCCCTTAGGAGCTCGTGGGGTGTTTGAAAACTAACGCAGCAAGCTTTCGATGGAGGCTGTGTCAGATTAAATTCCTCACTGACTATAGCAAAGGGGTCATGAAGGCCTGATGGCAAAGTTTAGTCAGACATCGAATACTCAGGACTGCAGCAGGAAACCACTGGAGCTGCAATGGGTCGCCCAAAGAAAGCGCTAGATCCCTCCCTCTGTTCATTTGTTCCTTGTTTCACTTTGTTGTTTTCTTTCAAAAAGAGCAGTTTTGAATGACTCCGCTATTGGGGCACCTCCACGTGTCTGGGCTGGGATTTAGCTCAGTTGGTAGAGCACTGCACTGCAGTCTCTGAGGTCCCGAGTTCAATTCCCAGCACCACACAAATGGGAGAAGGGCCTGGCAATCCACTCCCAAGGCAATCCTGAAACAGCCATTGAAAACCCTATGAGGGTCGCTATGAGTCGGATACCAACTCGATGGCACCTAACAACAACAACAACCACATGTCTGTCAGCTTCTTGTGCTGTGGGGGCTTGCATGCTGCTGTGATGCTGAAGGCTACCCCACTGGCATCTCAGATAGAAGCAGGGCCACCCATGGTGGACAGGTTTCACGTGAGCTTGCACACTAAGATAGACTATGCAGAAGCACCCGGCAGCCCATTCCCAAAACAGTCAGCCATTGAAAACCCCATGAATAACAGAGAAGCACTGTCAAGTATAGTGTCGGAAAATGAGCCCCCCAGGCTGGAAGGCATTCAAGAAATGACTGGGGGAGAGTTGCCTCCTCAAAGTAGAGACAATCTTGATGACGATCTTGGTGGAACAAAGCTGCTTGGATCCCCTTTTGCTGATGTGGCACGACTCAAAATGAGGAGAAGCATAGTGGCTGCAACAACGGGCTCAAACATGAAAAGATCGTGTGCATGGCACAGTGTTGGGTAATGTTTTTCTCTGTTGGATTCAACATGATGGCATCTACCAACTATGGGAGCAAGCGCACACGTGTCTGTAAAGCTTCTGACATGGTAGTCTTCCTGTTAACTCTGCTATTTACCTGCGTATGTGTGCAATATTGGAGTCTTTCAGGGGAATACACAGAATAATTTTCCATTCGCCACATGCTGGGCCATGAGGCTCACCTCCGTAGAATTGATGGGCACATTCCCAATTGTTACACCGCATCAACATTAATCTATTAAAAAGGCAACTACACTGGGACCCGGAGAGTCCCTAGATAAAACGTGATCTTCGCATCAACATCTGTTTTCTAATTAGGATTGCTTAGTGGCAACTTTTATCCAATAATTTAGTTAAATTTCATTCCTAAAGAATAAATATCCTCTGAAGGCACATGGGTGAAGTAAAATCAATAACTGCGTTACTGTAAATTACTTCATAATTATGTATTGATAAACAGAATAAGGTTATATAATATCCATTTTCTATATCATTTCATACTTCAGACAGCTTAGTAGAAAATTGCATTCTTATATACTTTTAAACAAAGCTTTATTTTGTACAAAACATATTTCATGATTTTAAAGCAATGTGATTTCAGCATAGCATTCCTTCCACTAAAATAAAAAGAAATTTCATCACATAGATTCAGGATCCCTGGTTCACGTCTTGCCTCTTCCAATGTTCTTAGGAATTTGATATAAAGTAATTTTTAATTAGCTATAAGAAAAAAATTCATCTTGTTCTATGTTTTTAGGTCTAGCCACAGCATAAGAGGAAACTAATTGGTTAAAGTATTTCTAGGCAGCTTGCTGCCCACCTGTTATGGTTTGAATCTGCAAGGTCCCCTGAAGGTCGTGTGTTTGAACGCTTGGTCCCAGGCTGATGGTACTGCTTTGGGAGGCTGGGTACCTCGGGGAGGTGGGGCCCAGAGGGCGGAAGCAGGCCACTGGGGATGGGCCTTTGACGGCTTTCCTGGCACCCCACATTTGGTGAGCAACCCCTGCTTCCTGGTCTCCGTGATGTGAAATCCTCCGCCACGGGCCTGCCTCTGCCCTCCATGCCTCCTCGCCCCATGGGCTGAGGTCCTCTGAGCCAGAAGTTAGTTCCCCGCTTCCTCCCTATTTGTCCTCTCAGGCATTTTGCTGTAGAGATGCCCCACTGACTCGCCCCCTGTGCCATAGTCCTGGCTGATCTCTTGGTCTGCTGGGTTCCCTGTGACCTGGGGCCTCTTCTTCCCGCATGCTACCCATCCTGTACTCATTTGTGGCCACCGTGTGCTCACCCAGAATGCTCCGAACCGTCAGCTGTAAAAGGCTCTGCCCCATTTTCAGTAACAGCAGCTTGACCTTTGGTTGAGGAAACATCGCCGCTCCACATAGAACGCCTGATAATGTGAGATAATGTGGCGTTCCTCTCTCAGCTACGGCAGGAAGGCCACAGCTCTCTCTCCGTGGCCTGAGCTTCTTCTACACTGACTTCCTTTTAGAGGAAAGACACAGTGGAAAGAAGGCATATTTGGGGCATAAGTGGACCTGTCCTTGAATTTATCTTCACTCTTTTCTAGATTGTTTCCCTAGACATGTTATTAACCTCCTCCTCTGTGAAGCCTGAGCCTGCAGCCACACCACCCTGGCATCCGATCCTGTCAGATTTCAGAGACTAAGCATGGTCAGCCTGCTTAGTCCTTGGATGGGAGACTGCCTGGTAATACTGGGAGCTGTAGGCTTGGGAGAAGAACCCAGCAGCCCACACCTGAAACAATCAGCCATTCAAAACCCTATGGATAGCAGAGAAGCACTGACATAGTGCCGGGCCTGGCTCAGTGTCGGGGAGTGTTTTGTGCTGTTGTACATAGAGTTGCTATGAGTCAGACCTGACTCAATGGCACCTAACATCAGTGATAACACAGAACAGAGACACGACTCTTCCACCTGTTTTGGGGTTTAAGTGGCATGCTCATGACAGCCTTGGTCCTTAACACTTAATGCCCAATACAAGGTAGGAACTGTTATGGAGAGCAGCAGCTATTACAAATTCAGTGCGTAGGTGAAGCTGCCTTTCTATTGCTCCACATTGTTCATCTCTCCCTCATCGTTTCTGTGAGATGAATCTATGGCTGGTGACACCAGTGTGACCTGAAACAGTATTGCTCAGCCAGGTATGACCACCCATTAGCTCTCTCTTCAAATGTATGGAGCATAAACCTCACAGGTAGACTTGTTTATAAACCCCGTGCAGGGATTCGGAAATGAAACTTACTTAAGAGCACCAAACCGAACATCTGATGGGGTTTGAAAGCCTTCCTCTTCCACTGCCTTCATGGAAATCAGCAAGGATCTTCAAGGAAACTTGCAGGGTCATTTGTTGGAAACCTGCATATCAAGTGTCACAGGTAGAATCTTTTCCAAGCATTAGAGAATATGCATGAATCTGCTTTTTGAAATCTAGACAGGTTTTCCAAATGATTTTGGAGCACGAGGCACTATGTCAGTGCGTCTGTGCTATTCAGAGGGTTTTTGATGGCTGATTGTTTCAGGAGTGGGCTGCCAGGTCTTTTTCCCAAGCCTATAGTACCCGGTACTGGTTCCTATCCAAGTACTAACCAGGCCTGACCCTGCTTAGCTTCTGAGATCTGATGGGATGGAATACTACAGTGGTATGGCTGCAGGTATGACATCATAAACCCGGATGATATTTTGACAGCCTTTATTGAATATTTTCTTTTTTATGCCACTAAATATTTTTATCATGTGGTTTAAAATATAGACAGATACATGACAGATGGATAGACAGATGGAGAGATGAAGAGAGAGGACAACCATTAGGAAGAAATTACAGCTGTGGTCTAACAGATTACAACTTTTTTAAACACCTGAGTTTAGAAAATTGAGAGGTATGCTTTAACTGAAATCATATTAGAAAATTTGGCAACTTTATTTTCCAGGATCTTTATTTGATGTGAAAATATGGTCTGAGCATTCCTAAGTAATCTTTTCCTTTCAGAGGTCCTAAGTCATGACAACCTGTCCTAAATTGTTAATGACTCTGAATATATAGACAACACAAAGATAAGAGTAGATTGTTGTTGTTGTTGTTGTTTATGATGAATAGTTATCATTGAGTAGGTCAGTTCATCTGGGGAAAGATTGCCTGTGGTGCACCAGGGAAGCCTTTCTGTCAGCAGTCTAGAAGGCCCAGGTGGAGAGGAGGTCATTTCTGGCACAAGTAGGAGATAAACATTCCTGGCAATAACAGACACTCAGTAAATATGAGGCGAGGGGCAGAATGAATGGGTTCAACCCCATGCCAGCTGCAAGGCCACCCCACCTGTTATATTGGAGGCAGCAAATCATACGGCTGAGACGTCCTTACGCCTTCCTTGAGCCAACTTGATTAACGTGGCGCATCACCAGGGCTCAGTGCCTGCTTCTGAGGTAAAATAAGACCAATAGCATCAGCCCTGCTTTATCTCGTTGGATTTTCTAATATATGTGGTTAAAATCTATGGAACTAGTTACATTCTATATGAACTTTATATACACTTAATTAAGATAAAAATTCCATAGAGAACTGCCTGCTTATGAATTGCTAACATGGGAGGTTATTTATTAGGGCAGTGTAATATCTCCTCTCAAAGTATAGATTCAGCAAGTAGAAATCTCTCAAGGCTGAGAATTTCCTTAATGGATAGCGAGAATTCAGAGTGTTAACTATTTAAGTTTATCTTGAGTGGATTTCCCTTTCTTTCTCATATCACCTTGTTTATCCCCTTGATTTATCCTCATGTCCCGCTTAAGCAGGCTCTGCACTTTAATGCCATCTTGTTTATGGGGACTAATAAAAGAAAATTTTCTGCAAAGGGAAATTTGCTTTATTTAAATGCAAATTAAAACTATATTCCTTCAGTTACAGGCCAAAGATTATAAACTTGTGCTGCTTAGCAATTTCTGGGAAAAATAAGAATGCTTTCCTTTCCCATAATAATTTTGAAATGGATTTCGTTTTTGTAAAATGTTGCGACTAATTGAGCTGTGACATTTATATTATCTTGTATGTTTTTATGCTACTTCTTACAAGGGAAGGAAACATTTGCATAAGAAATTGAAAAGAAATCAACTCACTTGAAATTTCAGAAAAGGGAATAGACGTCTGGCTGTCTTACCCTTCCACTGCTATGTATGACTGAACAAATACAATTCTTCTGGCTTCTTTATCCTATCTAGAAAAGAGTAATAATTTTCTCAAAAAGATATTCTAAGAAATAATGCAATAACTTGCCAAATGGGTTCTGGTTTTGGAAAAGAGATGGGAGCTTCATTACTCTGTGGAATGAGATGTAGTCCGTTTCTTTCCTTTGAAGCTCACGTTGACAGTGACTGGATATCAAATCAAGAAAGGGAGAGAGAAATTGAGGAGATGGAAGAATAGAAAAAAATAAGTATTGATAGCTTGTCCAGAAGGTAGTGAGACCTCTGAAAGAATTAGGATTCTTTGCACCTCAGTCATGCAACTTAAGAAAGGGAAGCAGGTGGGGCAGGCCAGGATCCCAGCCCTCGGGAGGCAGAGAGGGAGACAGACAGGTTCCCAGAGGTCGAGAATGGTACTTCTGCTCACTCTGACTCCTCACTGCACTCTGATTATTCCTACCTTGAGTTGTTGTTGGGTGCTGTCCAGTTGGTATCCGACTCATAGCGACCCTACGTACAACAGGTGAAACACTATTGTCAGTGCTTCTCTGCTGTTCATAGAGTTTTCAGTGGCTGATTGTTTTTTGGGAATGGGTGGCCAGGTCCTTCTCCCAAGCCTGCAGCATCTGGTGTTCCCAGGTGGTCTCTCATCCAAGTACTAACCAGGCCCCACCCTGCTTAGCTTCTGAGATCTGATGGAGTTGGACGCCACAGTGCTACAGCTGCAGGCCCTAGGTTGAGTTGTTGTTGTTGTTAGATGCTGTCGAGTTGAGTCTGACTCATAGTGACCCTCATAGGGTTTTCAATGGCTGGCTGTTTTGGGATTGCCTTGGGAGTGGATTGCTAGGTCCTTCTCCCACTTTTGGGGTGCTGGAAATTGAACTCGGGACCTCAGAGACTACAGCACAGCGCTCTACCAACTGAGCTAAATCCCAGCCCCCTAGGTTGAGTAGAGAACCGTTATTTCAGGGTACCATGACACACACTTTTGCGTATATTGCAGAGGCTGTTTCCCCTTCATTCCTACCCTCAAAGCGCTGCTCACATTCCACTCTGGGAAAATAGCATGGTCCTGTTGCAGTAATACCAGTGGTAGCTGACAGACCAACACTTCCCTTTCATTGTTCTTGTATAAATAGCTTTGATGAAACATAGATGTATTCTGAAATATAACAAACATGAGGTAGTAAGCAGCAAAATATTGAGAAAAAATAAAAAGAAAACAGATAAAGAAGTTCATATGTAGTTAATATTTACGGTCTAAGTGCGCAGTAATGTTGCTCTTATTGAATACTAAATTGATTAGTTCAATATACATGAATGTTGTTGTTGTTGTTAGGTGCCATTGAGTCGTGTCTGACTCATAGCCACCCTCATAGGGTTTTCAGTGGCAGATTGTTTCGGGATTGCCTTGGGAGTGGGTTGCCACTTCCTTCTCCCATTTTTGTGGTGGTAGGACTCAAACTCGGGACCTCAGAGACTGCAGAGTGGCGCTCTACCAGCTGACCTAAATCCCAGCATACATGAATAGCTTTTCAAAATTTGCATTAAATATACTAAAGCTCTCATATTACTTGAAAAATTCTCTGTGTGATAGTATTTATTCCACTGAGACATCTATATATTGGTTTAATAGGTGTGTACATTCCAAGTCTATAGCCATAGCACTCTTGGCATCCCATTTCATATGATCTCGGAAGCTATGCAGTGTCAGACTCCCTTGGAGGGGAGTAAGCTTGGGAGAAGGACCTGGCAGCCCACTCCCGCAACAATCAGCCATCAAAAACCATATGAATAGCAGCGAAGCACTGACATAGTGCCCAGCATGGGGTGTGTTGGGGAGTGTTCTATTCTGTTGCACCTAGAGTGGCTCTGAGTTGAACCCAACTTGAAGGCCACTAACAGCAACTAACAACATAAATTCCAAATTCAACCAAGAGCATCATTTGCAATTGTCTGTTTATGAAAAGTAATTTAGAATGTTATTTATTTAAAATAAAAGTGTAAAATTATAAATGCCTTAATTCAGTCTTGATTATTTCAGAGGGAGGAGAGAAAGAATGCAGGGAAAAGGTGGCTCTTTCATGGTTTAGTTAAGCATTGTAGTATTGCAAATCCTTCCTCCATGATTTTGTCAAATTTTTGCAGTTACAGAAGTGTTTTTTTTTTTTTTTTTTTTTTTTTTTTGTGGTACTGAGGGTTGAACCCAGGGCCTTGCGCTTGCATGCTCTGCAAGTGCTGGATCACTGAGCTGCACCCCCCAGCCCATTTTTTTACATTTTGAGACAGGATCTCACAAAGTTACGCAGACTGCCTCTGGTCTCGAACTTGCGATCCTCCTGCCTCCGCCTCCCAAGCTACTGGGATTACAGGTGTGCGCCACCTTGCCCGGCATACAGA
This sequence comes from Pedetes capensis, assembly GCA_007922755.1. Taxonomy (NCBI): domain Eukaryota; kingdom Metazoa; phylum Chordata; class Mammalia; order Rodentia; family Pedetidae; genus Pedetes; species Pedetes capensis. The sequence goes on along the minus strand of VMDO01006245.1, from coordinate 23,465 downwards.
ATTGTTTTTGATACTTATGTAGAAATGATTAAAAGAGTGGAAAAGAGGATCAATAAAAAAAGATTAAAGGGACTGTCATTTTTCAGCCTAAGGAAGAGAGAGAGGGCTGTGAGACTTCAAATACATGGAGTTTAAACGTCAGATGGTGATTAGTTGCTATTAATTTATGTCAGCAAAGGAGAAACGGAAATATGTAAAAGTGCATCGTGGAGAATTTAGATTAGACACCAAGAAAGTGTCTGACTATGAGAATTAAGAACCAAGCAATACTATTTATATTGGGAGTCAAAATAATCTTCCCCTTTGAGTATAGAATTTTCTGACCAGGACGCACATACATTCCATATATAATGTTTAAAGACATGTTCATTACTCAAAAGCACAGAAAAATACAATGCCAAAAATCTTTACTATCAACCCTCCGAGGGAATTCGTGTTAATATCTCATAATTTACTATTCTTTCAAATATTTTGTGTCGATACTAGGGGTGATCAAAAATTTGGTGATTGTCCAAATTTTAAAAATTAAAGAGGATTAATGACAATTTATCTTTTACTGTAGTAAATTTTTAAAACTTAAGCATTCACCATATTTCAATCACCCCTTATATATTTGTGTGTGTATTAACAAAACAATGTAATTTAAAAATGAAATACAGAAGTAAAAAAATATGTAAGTAATTTCCATTGCAGCACATATAGGTCCTTTTCTACCTAACATTACATTGTAGGAATTTTCCCTCCTCAGTTAATATTTTTTTAAAAAATCATAATATTCCATCATATGGATATGCCATGACTTAGTCATTTTATTCTTGAACTTTTAGATGATTCCATTTTATAATCCTTAAAGTAAGTCTTCCTGGATGTCTTTTGGCATATATTTTTGAACACATGTCTGATTATTTCCTTAACCTGTGCTTCTACAAGTAGAGTTACTTGAGCAGAGGACATGAACAATTCAAGACTTTTGACAAGGTGTCCTGCAGGAAAGATGAATCTTATTAACATCAACCTTTAAAATAACCAGAGACTAAAGGCAAAAGCCCTTGTTTCCTTGTATTTAGCCTGCGTGCTATCTGAGCCACGACAGACTTTGAAATTTCTCCTGTGGAATTTTTTTTTCCACCTATAAAAAGAACACATCTAAAGGACCTCAAAACCTGGCATCAGCTGAGGCTTACTAAAACCGTATCAGGACGATCGTGTCTTTCTCAAGAAAAGCATGTTTCAAATAAAGAGGAAATGTCAGCCCTGAGCGTTTTTATTAACCATCTCCCCATCTGACTTCAGAGTCAGCTTTGGCTGGCCACTTCCTTTCTCGAGTTTATTTGTATTAGAAATAAGTGGATTCATTAACTGTGCCACTCGGTGGTCAGGCCAGAATGACCAGGGTCCAATAACAGGTAACCCTTGTATTTTTCATGGAGTGACTGATGTTTACTTTGTTGGTGGCCCCAGGGGCTGATGTAATCTGAGATAGGTTTTGTTTACTTCTTGTCTCACTGATATGCTGACCCATTTGAAACAGCAGGAAGAAAAACAAACACCCTGGAGTATGGTACCTGCAGTCTCTCTTCTCTTAGTGGCTCTTTGGAATCTCTTCAAAGGCTTTTGTTAGCGCACTCTTTTCTCAATGAAAAACCCTTATCTTGTCTCCTGCCTTCTAATTAAACCCAAAGCAGTCAACATTACACCAAATTCGAAATAGGAAAGATTGAAATTATGGCTTAAAGTTTTTATTTGGCACTGAACTGTGTTTGTACTGAAATGTTTTGTGTAGGCTGTTTGTAACTGACATATACACATAAAAATAATGATAAAATTGGTAGCAGGCCTATCTACAACTATTTAACTTTGCTTGGAATATGAAGCTGGATTTTCCTGTGCTTAGTTGTTTCATTCTTTTAGATGTGTGGAAACGATTTTATTATGGATGGCTTGAAATATGAAGGAAGAAAAATATTTTTAATTACCACTAATACCATATTTAGTTGAAATTTATTATTGTGCCACAAACATCATTAAGTTCTTCGTTATCTTACTTGTCAACGCAGTAAGTAGTCATACTCCATGTGTAGAGAAAGTGAGGTTAAATAAAGAGGTTAAATAGTTCTCTAAAAGCAGGGGGCTAGGAATTAGTAAATGTCAAGGCACAATCTCATTCTTGGCTAAGTCTGCAATCCTAGCTCCTAGTTGATACACTGTGCTGTCTCTTTATTTTAGAAAACCCAACATCCATAACACTGACACAGACCCAGTATTTTGGAATCTGTATATTCAGATGAGTGATGTCCACTCAGTAGGTCAATTACCTTCATATACCCAATCCCTGCATTAGAATTGACCAGGCTCTTCACATTGTTTAAATACCATGAGAAGCACCCTTGAGAAGCCTATTTTGCCTCTGTTCAAATCATTTTTGCTACTCCAATTTTGGAGTTGGAATTAACCTTCATTTGCAATTTGAGTCACAAGAGTGAATGAACGTTATTATTTCATCAGTCATACATTTAAAATTATATATATATATATATATATATATATATATATAATTAATTTGTGTACATAACTACAAATACATATATTTATGTAAATACATACATATATATATATAAATACACATGTTTACACTTGACTACTAAAAGCTGGCCTGCAGCCATACCACTGTGGCATTTGATCCCATCAGATCTCAGAAGCTAAGCAGGTTTGGGCCTGGTTAGTACTTGGATGAGAGACCACCTGGGAGCACCATGTGCTGTAGGCTTGGGAGACAGACCTGGCAACCCACTCCCGAAAAACAATCAGCCATTGAAAACCCTATGAATAGTGGAGAAGCACTGACAATAATGTTTTGCCTATTGTGCATAGGATCCCTATGAGTTGGACACCAACTCGATGGTGCCTAACAATAACTAAAAGTTGGTTACTATAGTTGTCTCATATATGCATTTTCAGAAATTATATTTAATCTCAAAGAATTACTGTTGTGTTGCGTGGTAGATTCTGAAAGGAGTTTCTGTAGAATTTTTGGGATTGCAAACCTGTTAGAACAAGGGAGCCTCTAAGTGGCCACTTTTAAGAAATAGTCTTCAGAAGCGCTAATACATCTGTTAAATGGACATATCCCTCAGTATCCATGCGGAATTGGGTCCGGGAGTCCCTGCAGATTCTATGATCCATGGATGCTACAGTCTGTTGTATGAAACTGCACAGTATTTATACAGAAACTCACACACCCTCCTGCACACTTTACATCATCTTTAGAATATTTATAACTAATGCAATGCGAGTGCCATGCAAGTAGTTGTCATATTTTTATTGCTGTATTGTTATGTTTTATTTATCTATTTTTTAAAAATAATGTTCATCCATGGCTAGTTGGGTCTGAGGATGTAGAACCAGCAGATATGGAGGACTGACTGTCTACACATTCTTAAACTGTGCTGCGTGCACTCAGGTGCGTGATGCATTCCAAAGATGGACAGTTGCCTCCCAGCACAAAATGTATCTAAAATGTCTCGTCCGTAAATTGAAAATCAGCGGTCCTTGATGGTGCCCTGTTAGCCTGCCCGTCCTTAGGATGGCGGTGGGCACATCTTCCCCGTCTGCTTTATCTGCTGTCAGTTGGCAGGTGCGGAAGAACTCAGGGGGACACCTGTAGCAGAAGAGGAGATTTGAGGGCATTTAAAAATATTAATGATTTAAAGATATTTCTAAAAGCTTTCCTCATAGATTTGCAAGGCTGAGAGGAAAATGTTGTTCCAACTCCCAACCACCCTGAGCTGCCTTGTCGTGGAGACCAGGGAGGCCGGCGTATGATTCACTGTGGACCCACCATGGGCACTCTTAACACTTGAGCTGGAATTTGGTTCACATAGCCACTGGGGGTCTTGGGAGAAAATCCGCTTCAAAGTAGTGCACTCATTTCCCAGAAATCCAATCCTAAGTAGCAGGGAGCCTTGGGGAACTCAGGGTGAAGACACCCTGGGTGTCTGTGTGTCAATATTGAGCATGACCCCAAAAACAATATAGGTGTTGCAGGCTGGGCTACAAGAATGGGGTTTACTTGGTGTGGATCTGTGAAGAAATGTAACGGGAAAGGTCTTAAGGTGATGTCAGAGAGTGTGCGGTAGGAGGTAGATATTAATTGTGCCTCAGTGAGAAATGAGGAAACACCAGGACAGGTGAGACAAAGAAAATGATCACTGTTTCTCCTTCAGTGCTAATTTCACCCTTGAATTGAAATTTTCTCACCCTTCCCTCTGCATTCAAAATTGTTATGTCAGCGTATGTTAGGATCAGGACCAGTGTACACATTGGCCACCCTGGTATAATCCTTATGGCCTGTGGGTCTCAAGGATGTACAGCTTGGATGCAGGGTCAGTAAATAATAATGACCGGAATAACAATGCCACGCTTGAGGGTTTGCTTCGTACTTAGCATGCTGTGAGAGGTGTACGTCCATTAACTCTGCTGACCCCACTCCCTCCTTTGGGAGAGACCATTTAGTGGGCACAGTTTATGCATGCAGAACTTAAAAGAATGAGAGGGCTATCACACTGCCCGTGACTGGACAGAGAATGGCAGAGGTGAGCTTCCAAATCCAAGATGCGGAGCGCTCTTCTCCCTGCTTTTCTCCTCACCAGGGTCTGTGTCACTTCATCTGGGCAGGGACCCTCAATCTTCCCTCAGTAGAGGACACACAGGCTTTCCTGGCTACGGCTCTGTCTACTCCAACACCCAGGCAGAGGAAAGAGGAAAGGTCCTGTGGCCAGGTGAAACCTGACTGCGCGGGGGAATTTGAAGCTGGTAGATGAGAATAAAAAACAGAGGTCAAGATGACTTCAAAACAAAAAACAAAAAGCCAACCAGGTAGACCAGGTCCAGATTTTGTTCTGTAGTTTTTGGAACAATGAGAAACTAATAAAGCATTTAGCCAGTTGACATTTTATAAAGTTCACTCTGGAAGCAATTAGGAAATCGGCATGAAGGAAGCCTTCTGGATGCCAGGAGAAGCTTGAAGCAAATTCAGGAGCCTTGGGACGGAATGGGGGTATGTGTCTTATATTAAGGATTTTGTAGGGGGAAAGTGTTCAGTGAAGCTCGGGCAGCCAGACTCTCCCACTGGCCCTCACTTGGAAGCCAAAGAGGGCAGATGAGCAGCGTGCAGTGCGTAGATGTCTTTGAATACGATACTAGAGGCTTGGGGATGTTTTTTCTACTCCAATATCTAAATGCAAAATTCTGCTAATTTTAAATGAAATTCAAGGCTGTCATTCTTGAATGTGATTTGGGCCATTGGAACTTTACAAAAAAGCAACAGAGGGAAAAAAGTGTACACACAAAATTTGCCATAATGGGCCTAACAGAATTAATCATTTGTTCTCTGGAACCCCCACCTCTGTAGTTTTTTTTTTTTTTAAAGTCTGGCTTGGAAAAATCATGGAAAAGTTAAACTAACACAGAATCATTAGGTTGTTTGTTTTTCTTGATTTTAATCTGACGTATGACTTCAATATTTTCACAAGGATTAGGATCATTTTCTATATAAATCTGTATTGCATCACCAGCTTTCCGTTGAAAAACCTCTAGTATAATATGAAATAGTTTTGACTCAATACAGCTCCTATTTGCATCTAATTTGCTAGTTTAATAGTGTCTATAACAAAGACTCCAAATTAAATGTGCAATTTTTCTTAATAACCCAAATAGTAGCTTGTCAAAACATTGCATATTAAAAATGTACAGCTTGATTATAAATTTTGAGACATGAAAGTGTGGGTTTTACTTGCTACTTAATTCTAAATAGCCGTAGCCATGGCCTGACCTAACAGCCTGCCAGATTTCCCTTCAAGTATACTTAAACACTTGTTGAAAGAAAGTTTATTGAGGTTTCCATTAAGAATGACTGCCACTGGGAAATATAATTTATTAAACTGTCTGTTAGAGGAGAAAAGCAAGCCAGATTGATCCTGGATTCAAAAGAACACTGTTTGTATCCCTGATAAGCCAGTCAAATAGCTCTAAATGGATTTATATTTATACTCCCAATGAGCATTTTTTGGAAATCTCCAAGATATGTGAGTTTTCTGCACCCCCATTTAAGAGCAGGTTTACTGAAGCCACTATTTTTCCAAGGCATCCTTGCATCTTTGTTTATAAAGGACACAAAAATAGTGCTCAAAATACTACCTAACTGAAATTACTATACTTGTGGTTTCAGAACAGACCCTCCGCACAAATGAAATGAAGAAATTTAAGGTCTCGAATCCTATGCATGGTGTTGGAAGGACCCCTGTCCTCTTCTTTATCAGTAGAATTCTCTAAAAGCCATGTGTTTATTTTTGGTCTTCAGGGAATTTAATGCTACTCACTGTTTGTACAAAGTTCCTCCAGTGAGTGATTATTATTAATTACCCTCCTGAAAGAATTTCAAGTGGAACCGGACTCAAGTCGCAAAGTTAACTCACGTGTGAACCCTTCCCCTTTTGAATGGAATGGTAGATGGTGGACCTGGTTTGTCCCCACAGTCAAGACCAATACAGCCACCCTGGGACCAGGCATGCAGGGGCTGCCCCGTGCAACCTGTGGTAGGTAGCTTTTGGGTTGCTGTGGCAAGAAACAACTTAAAGGAGGGAAGATTTATTTCTGGGTCACCGTTCAGAGGATCTCGGTCCATGGTGGCAGGGAGGCAGGGCGGCCAGTCCTGTGCTGGACGTCTTTATATCATGGAGGATCAGGCGCGAGGGAGCGTACTGCAGCCAGGCGTCAGGGTAAGACCTCCACAGGTCCATCTCTGGTGACCTCCTCCTACCAGCGAGGCCCCTTCCTCCCAAAGCTCCACAGCTTCCCCAGACAGTGCCGGCACCTGGGTCCTAGCATTCAAACAGGAGTCTCCATGCCATTTATATCCAATCCGTGTCAGCACCCCTACATAGGAGGAACCATTTGACTCACTTGAGAGACATTTACCAGGAGACTTGGCTGTGAGTACTGTGCGCTTAGGGTTTACTATATGAATAACATGTCTGAGAATTAACGTTGGTATTCGTGGTTGGTTCACAACCGTGGCGAGGCAGCTGGCATAAAGTAGGATTGCCTGGGGGAGACTAGGAGACTCCCCCAGTACTGACAGCCAACCTAAGAAGTCTCAGGAACATCGCCATACTGTGGAGAGCAAAGACCAATACAAAATCTGAGCCGCTCAGTGTGAAGAGCCTTTTGCATCTTTATTCAGAAGGCAGGTTCTCGTATCTTAAATACCATTCGAAGTAACATTCCCGTAGCTTTGTCTGACCTCTCAGGTCTGCCGATTGCAAGGCTGCAACTGTGAACAGTGGGATGGATCATTCCCCAGCGGGAGGCAGGAGCTGACCACCAGGGAGGAGAAAACAAGCAAAACACACAGAAAGCAGGCAAGGAAAATCAAAAGTCATGTGGTTTATTTTCTAAGTGAAAGTGCCTCAAAACCTCACGTAGAGGACTCTCTAGAGTTTGGGCAGAATTTTCCCTAAATGGCAACTCCATTTCCAAACTCTACATCAAAATATTCCAATCTTAATGGATTTTTTTTTTTTACCATTAAAACAATGTGAATCAGTTCACACCTATTTATTGATCTCTTAAAGTGATCTGAAAGGTGTCCCTTTCCAAATATCCTCAGCAGTTTCCCTTGGATCTCTCTCTCTCTCTCTCTCTCTCTCTCTCTTCTTTTCTTTCTCTCTCTCCCTCTCTCCCTCCCTCATCCCTCCATTCCTTGCCTTCCTGCCCCCCCTCTCTTTTTCTCTGTCACTAGGGGGTTAAACCCAGGAATTTATACATACTTTGAAAGGGCTCTATCACTGGCTTGTACCTCAGCCATTTTTTTTTTCTTTGTGAGACAAGGTCTTGCTAAGTTACACAGATTGTCTTTGGCCCTGACGTTATAATCTTTCTGCCTTAGCCTCCTGAGTCCCTGGGATCATAGGCGTGTGCCACTATGCCGTTTCCCTTGGTTTCAAATGTTATTGGAGAAGAGAATTATATTCATCCAGTTTAAGTCTATGATTTTCTATATTCAGGAAAAGCCGTTGAAAAAGTCTTTTTTCCTCTAGACTTTTCTACATTTTCCTTACCTGTTTTAAATGTTTTCAAAGCTATTATAGGTCATCTTGACACTCGTTGGAACTCAGAAAGAGAGTAAATGAGTAAATAGGGAACTTGTAAATAGAATAAATGTGTTCTAGGGCTTCCTCTGTTGGCTTCTGCATCAACTGGGTAATTATTGGTAATTGTTTTGGTTCTTTAATTCCATTTGGGAGTGGATGTTCATGCCTGACTGCATGTATGGCTGCATCATGAACCCTGGAAATAACTGTCATGAGATGGAATGGAATGCTGCTCTTAAAGAGATGGCTTAGCAAGAAGTAACTCTACAGGCAAGAAGAAGTAGGCAAAAGGCTACACCGTAATTGAGATGTTTTTGTTATTGGGGTTGGTGGGGGTG